>APFE030307827.1:103755-152628 GCA_000404065.3 Pinus taeda | reverse complement strand
AATTATTTTCTTGTCTCGGTACTCAGTTAGCTCATAGCTCATCTTATCATCCTCAATCTGATGGGCAAACTAAGATAGTAAACAAATGTTTGGAAGGATATCTTCGTTGATTTGTATCTGATAAACAGACACAATGGTCAAATGGTTACCTCTAGCTGAATGGTGGTATAACACTTCTTTCCATACAACAACAAAAATGACCCCATTTATGGCACTTTATGGATATCAGCTACCATCCATCACATCATATTTAAGAGAAAATTCTAAGGTTCAAGCAGTGGAACATCACATCGAGCATCAACAACAAGTTCTCCAACTCTTAAAGGATAACCTTGTGTTGGCACATAGAATGAAACAACAAGTAGATCAAAATCGTAGCGAAAGAAGTTTTGATGTAGGTGACTGGGCATTCCTACGACTACAACCATATAAAAAAATGTCCCTCAAGCAAGCTAAGAAGGATAATAAATTATCACCAAAGTATTATGGTTCGTACAAGGTGTTGCAAAAGATTGTTATTATGCCATACAAATTGGAGCTTCCTGCAACTTCTCGAGTGCACCCAGGTTTCCATGTTTCATGTTTAAAGAAGGTTATATGCGACAAGCTCTCAGTTTAAGAAATATTGCCAGAACTTGACGAGGAAGGAAAAATTATATTGGAACCAGAAGCAATCATAGAAACAAGAACTCGACAGCTACGAAATTGATCCATTTCAGAGTATCTCATCAAGTGGAAGAACTTATCCGCTGAAGATTCCACATGGGAGGATGAGAATTTTATACAGAAGCATCCAGAACTACTCAAGCATTAAGGACAACACTTTTTTGAAGGAGAGGGGCATGTTAGGTCCCTATAATACTAATGATGCCCGCATTAATAATGTAGTTGTATCCCTTATTAATATTTTTGTGCCCCATAGAATCCCTCTATTGTTATTTTTGTGCCTTTATATTATTATTGTTAGGTCGGCTTGGTTATATTGTGACTCCTTAGACTCCTATATATAGAAAGGAGGTTTTTTCATTTGAATCATCCAAGAATTTTTCATTTATGTAATGTAAAGGAGGTTGCCCCCTCGAAGAGGCTGAATTCTAAGGCGTTGATCTATCTTTTCTATCTTTTTGTGAGCTGGTTTCACAACAGAGGATCCATCAGATGGGCGTGAAGACTACATTACCCAATGGGACGATTGAAGAGGAGGTGTACATTGAGAAACCAGAAGGTTTCGAAACCTTCGATCATGAGTCACATGGATGTAGATTCATGAGGGATCTGTATGGGCTGAAGCAAGCACCCCGTGCTTGGTACACCAGAATCAACATCTATTTCACTGGGTTGGGCTTCACCAAGAGTGAAGTAGATGCAAACCTTTATCACATCATGGTAGAAGGTAAGCCATTGATCATTATTCTTTATGTCGATGATCTGATTTGGACAGGTGATGATCAGCTGATACAGTGTTGCAAGGAGGAGCTTGCAAGAGAGTTCGAAATGAAAGACATGGGTCTTATGCACTACTTTCTAGGCATGGAGGTGTGGCAGAGATATGGAGAAGTTTTTGTGTCTCAAGGAAAGCATGCCAATGAGATCCTCAGGCGGTTCCATATGGAGAAGTGAAAACCCATGCAGACTCCTCTAACTAGAAACTGGAGGAAGGAGGATGCTACTTCAAGTGAGGTAGTAGCTGCTACTGTTTATCAGCAACTGGTGGGTTCACTTATGTATCTAGTGAACACACAACCCAACTTATGATTTGCGGTGAACCAACTGAGTCAAGCTACGGTTCAACCTACCAAGTTGTTTTGGAAGGCAACCGAGCATGTGTTGAGATACCTTAGACGCACATCTCAATATGGATTGTGGTATAGACAGACAAAGGGAGTGAAGCTTCTGGGCTTCACAGATGTGGATTGGGCAGGGAGTCCATTAGACCAGAAGAGAACTTCTGGAGGAATCTTCAACCTTGGTTCACTTGCAGTTTCCTGGTACAGCAGGAAATAGAGATCAGTTGCACTGAGCTCAGTAGAGGCTGAATACATGGTTGCTAGTCAGGCTGCATGTGAGGCCATTTGGATGCGGAAGATTCTAGTGGGATTGTTTGGTCAGAGGATGGATCCTACATTGATCTGCTGCGATAATCAGATTTGTATCAAACTCTCTGAGAATCTAGTTTTTCATGACAGGTCTAAGCACATTGATATCTTGTATCACCATCTTCGAGACTGTGTGGTTAAGAGGATCATGTTGTTGTTGTATGTTTCGACTGAGGAACATGATGCAGATATTTTGACGAAGGCATTGTCAAAATGCAAGTTCGAGTTCCAAGAGACAGGATTGGGGTTACTGACAATCCCTTTCTTGTTGAGAGTGAGTGTTGAAAATAGCAACAAGAAATGCTAAATATAAAAGTGCTAAATTTAGTACTGCTATAAATAGCATTTCGGGATACCTTCCTATTTTAGTTAGCCCTAAACTAAAATAGAGAAGTAAAATTCGAATTTGATCTTAGCAGCTGTTTGTAAAATAATTAATTAATTCACCATGAGTTAATTAGTTGTAGAAAATCAAACATGAATTCTATGTGAAAACATGCAACAATTTCTCCATTGATTGAGGAATTTATCCATTAGTTAAAGAGATAAGGATGAGTTTTAATTACTTGGCTCAGTTAACTGAGTCAACTCCAGTTAGATTAGTTCAAATAGTATGTTGAAATAATTGTGAGTTCAGTTAGTTAATGCATGCATGCATGTAACTGCTGCACTTCAGATAACTGAATATTCTCTCATAAATAACTCATGCATGTCAGTTCATTCAGAGACCCAGTTGAGATCAAGCGATAGGATAGTGTACTATCAGTTGCAGGTATATTCCTTGGAAGATATCTCTTGCATGCAAAAGGAATTCATCCCTTGAGGATTGCGCAGTTACTTCTTCAGTTTAGTGAGTGCGAATGAAGCCAATTCACACAGGTGGCATCACTAGACCCCAAGGAAAACTGCGCAAGGAAATAAGAGGCTTGGAGGGCTGGAGAAAGACATATGTTGTGTCTATTCAGTCTGTGAGTTGTATTATTCTATTGCAGAGAGATCATGATAGCTTGAGATCTGATTCTTTTTGTAATCTGAACATATTTCCACTTGTATGATATTACAGAGATTGGGGTTTTAGGCTGAGGCTTTCCCTAGGATTATTCTTCTGTGTTCATGTGTGATTGCTTCTCATTCTTAGTTATATGTGTTCTTATTGATCTTTCTCATATTCGATTAAGCTTCCCCAAAGTTTGTTGTAGAAGTAGATCTTGTATTTTTCTTTAGTATATTGCATAGTCTGTTGATCTATAGTGGGAAATTCTACAAGGATTACCTCTCATTGAAGATAATTACTCATTGAATTATGATGTTTCTTTGTGTCTTTACTCTTATTTAGACTTATTGATCTGATTATTATGATTATTGTTTTGATCATTTCTTATACTTCCTGCATGTATATTTGAATATATGGATGTGTCTAACCTCCTGGATGAGATGTACTAAGTGGATCCCTCTTGAGGATCATTTGAGATGCAGGAAAGAAAAGCTATATCTAGAAAGAGGTAAAGTGGCACTTTATTAAAGGTGACAAGCACTACAAGCTATTTATGGTATTGAATATTTTTATCATGACGATCTTCTTGATTCTATGAGGCTACTTATTTCTGATCTTGGATATAGTGGCATAACTTGATGTTTGGATAACATCTATTGTTATTGGAGATCATGATTCTAGTACATTGACTCTAGTAAATGATACTCTTGACATGCATAAGACATGATGGATCTCTTATAGAAGGTTGCCTCATTGATACTGATAATGCTTGTGATAAGTATGATGAAAGTATGTTGACACTCGTGTTGTTTTGGTTAAGTTTGACTGAATGCACTAACCTATGGATTGACTTGATAAAGGTAATATTGTGTTCATGATATTTGAAGTATGTTTTGAATCTAAACTCTTGATGAAAGATTTATTTTATGACATGATGATATTGTAGTTGACGGAGCATGTTATGACCATGATGGATATATGTTTGATTCTATGATCTAACAAATCTATTGTTGCATGAATCTAGTAAAGACAAGTTGATGACATGAAAGAAGACGAATGAAGTGGATTCTGATTTAGAGGGAGAATCTCTCCATTTCCATTATATTTTCTATTGAAGTATAATTTTTGGGTATCTGAGATTGTTGATCTACAACAGAGATCTGAGCCTCACTTGCACAAAGGAAGGCCCATAGGTGCGACTATGCCTGATGGACACAAAATTGAAGTTTTGTGCATGAAATTAGATGTTCACTTGGAGGATGTCAGTTTACAGATAAGTATTAGATATCTAAAATATCTTAGAGCATGGAAGTTTGAATGTTTGCAGGTGACCATGAAATACATATAAATATGTCATTATGTTTGAAGTTTGTGCTACAAGAGTTTGACATGATTTGGTTGATTGATATATATGAGTTGTATGATGTCTGATGATGGCCTAGATCTCTGACTCAATGATTGAGATGTGTCTTGGACTATAGATCTTACTATGATAAAAAATTTGGATATTGACATGATGTCTAATGTTTGACTTGAAGACTGATGATTTTCCTCGATGAAAATGATATATGAGAATAGTGACTTCCAATGACTTGTATTATGGGAATGAATTGATTGATATTGTGTGGTTGATGAAAACCCATTGGAATGATGACATGACTTGATGAAAGTCCTACCTGTCATCTCAATCAAAGAATTGACACTGAGATATTAATGATTTTTGATATTAGTATTGATCTGGATTTTAAACTTTTATGAGCTGATTTAGGTGATTTGATTGGATAATAAATATTTATAGAAGGATGAGCATGATGGTTTCATAAAGTGTTATGAGAATTTCATGAAGAAAGCTCCCCCGATCCAGATATGTCTGCATTGACAATTATCTGATGAAGCTAGGATGATGTCTTGATCCTAGCCTTTACCTCAAAAGTGCCCCAAGGTATGACTTTGATTTTGATTTTTGTTTTTATATACTAACGATATACTATTGTCAGGTAAAGATCCTTTGATGATATAAGTAAGAGGGATATGGCTTCTAAATATCGTAATAATGTATCATGGCATGATGAATCGATTTCTGAAGTTGTGAAAAGATAATCTATATTGTGAAGCTATAAAAGAAGCACTAGAAAGTCGAAATGAAAATCCTTGGACACTCTGATGTGAAGTTAAATATGGCTTTGAACCTGACATGGCATCTAAAAATCGATTGAAGCATTGATGTTCCTTTTAGAACATCCATAAGTGTGTGTATATATATATATATATATATATATATATATATATATATATTATAATGCATAGAACTTGAATAAGTTCTTGATTGAGCTGCTTCATACACATTGAGTTTCCGCCAAGAATCCTTTGAGATGTTTGCATGATATGATCTATTCTTGGTCCGAGATATTATTACTATGATATTGACTATATGGATATTTTGATATTGATTATTGATGAGATGAGCACATATGAGTGCTACCTTAGTATAAGATCTTCCATGATGATAGGTCTGTGACACAACTGAGGTTGAGTACGATGTTGCTAGCATGACTAGATATGAGTAGGATTATGAAGCTCCTTAGAGAGTTTCCTGAGCATGACCTAGATATGACATGGATACATTATGATAATAAAAAGTGGGATCCGATTGGCAGAGAATTACACACACACACACACACATATATAGTTGCAACATCGATAGTATCATATATTGAGATAATGTAGTTGTACGAGACAAGCTTAGGATTGTGGTTGGTACCTCCTTGAGAGGGAGGATGATTATGCTATTATTTTGTGATTTATATGATTATTTATGCTCTAACATGATATTTGATTTGATGTCCTATATAGACATGAGACAATTGCTATTGATAGATGATGATTACTTGATACAAGTATGATGATATGAGTATGATGAGAGCAACGTTGATAGAGGACACTGAGCCAAGCTCTTCCTCCCCTGTCTGAGATCCTAGGGTATGGAATTGAGATAGAGGGCTCCTAGGGTTGAGGGAACTCTATAAAATAGGGAATTACCCCTATTAGTTACCCATAGGGTTGGAGTAGTAGCTCAAACTACCTTGGTCGTTGCAGAGTATACCCCGGTTGGCATCATACCCACAAGATGGGCTTATTGGGATTATCCCTCTCTATTTGGACAATGGTTGAGGAGGCTTGGAGGTGTGTGATCCTTACCTCTTGGTAAGTTGGGTATCTCATCCAAGCTTATGATGGAGGTGTTCTACTACTTGAATATTCAGGGTCATTGATGGGGAGATCAATATGCAATAGGATGGGTTGAGTAGTAGCTCCCTTATATCACCTATTGCTCGATATGGGATCATAGTAGTAGCTCCTCCAGGAGATTTTGGATTGAGCAGTAGCTCCCCGATGTGGTTCCAAGTTGAAATGTGCTCCATGATGATATGATCTCCAATGATGACGTATGTTGTAGAATTGACTCCCCACTGACATTTCCGGGTAGTAGCCCGATGGTATTTCCGGGTAGTATCCTGATGACATTTCCAGGTATTTTCCCGATGACATATTTCTGGGTAGTATCCCGTTGACATATTTCCAGGTAGTAGCCCATTGACATATTTCTGGGTAGTAGCCCATTGACATATTTTAGGGTAGTAGCCTGTTGACATATTTCTGGGTAGTAGCCCATTGTCATAAATTCTGGGTAGTAGCCCACTAACAAATATTCCAGGTAGTAGCCCGCTAGAAGAGGTTCCATATTGCAACTTGATGAATAGAGGGCGATGGCTTAAGCTCCCCTCCGGTAGCAAATTATTCTCCTTTTAGATTCGAGAATGTCCAGCACATAACCAGATCAAGAGATAAGTAGGAATAAGAAAGATATGTACATTTATGATCCGATATGATGAGATACTTGAGATGGGATGTATGCCATGTTGATTGATGGTTAGATATTGGCAAGTGGAATTTTCCTGAGTTGAGAGGGAGTGTTAAAATTAAGCAACTAAAATCAAATTCCATCTTAGATAACTCATATGCCATATATGGTTATTTCATTGAATTCCTCTTTTTGAGAGGACCAACATCGACCTAAATAACACCTCATTTTGGACAAGTAGAAGTTGGTTTTCGAATTTATGTACCCACTCATGTATATTGGATTAGATTGGCCCTATGCACATATAGAAATGGATAGGTCAACCTCAACATCAAGTGGACCCTCATGGAAGCATTAAATAGAATAGAACTCCAGCTCATTTGGACACAATTGATCAAGCTCTATTCTCCTCTTCTATTTTGTCTTGGCTCGCATAGGTTTGATGAAGGAAGCTTGCACAAGAGTTTGAAGCTATAGGGTTGAAGCTCAAATGAATATAGGGTTTCTGGTTTTCTGACACTAGCACAGGACTTGGAAATTTCACCCTTGGATTCTAGCATACTATGGTCAAGGCAACGTCCAGGAAGCTATAAACACTTGCATGCTAACTTGAAAGGAGCGTCTAGGACCCCAAAAGGAAGATCGAGCATTCAGGTCCATGTACGCATGCACAGGGTGGCCCAGGTAGCATCCGAGGAGCCTTGGATGTATGCACAACAAACTTAAGGGAGTGTCTTGGGGCCTGAGGCAGAACAAAGCATATTTGTCCTCAAACACTCACACAGAGTCCACCAGGGAGGGTCCATCATTGCTATAGACGCTCGCTCTGCTCCTCCTCTGTGCGTCCGAGAGTCAAAGATGAAACTTCAATACTCTGAAGATTTCACTCAGTGACAACAATGTTTAGCCGTAGGCTAAAGGCAACGACAATACATTATAGTTATCAGAATCAAAGTTGTGATGTTTAGATGCATTTTATGGATATTCTAATTGTTGTGAAGGTATGGATCATTGTACTCTCTTTTGCTGAATCATTTGATGACAATCTATTAGAAAAATAATTTGCAAGGGCTTTCCTCATAGTGGGTTTTTCCCTAGTCTCTGACCAATCCCGGTGTCTCTATGTATGCATGCTTTTCTTCCTATGTTCCTTTATGTTCCTCTGCATTGATGATGATGTTATTTTTCTTTCTACATAGTTGCATATGTTGATGAATAATGATGTGAATCTGTATATGTTATGATGTTATGGGGTGAACTTAATGTGTTAATGGAGAAATGCAATTATCAAAGAAAATAAATATAGCCCTATGAAAAATTAACACTAAATGTCTGATATTGTATTGGGATGCCGAAGTCTGGTGGGGGTGTAAGGACTTCGATGCCTGGGGCTGTGCACCTTAGTGAGTGTGGAGGGAGTGGACCAACCTTTTAAGATGTTTGGAGTACTACTACATGGAGTACTAGGTTGGGTGCCTACCTTGGGGTAGATGAGGTCTGATCAAGGCGCAAGCCTTGGGTTATGGTACAGACCTATGATGCTTTATGCCTGGTTCTAAAAGTTGGGAAAAAGGACCGGATTCCTTGAGATTTCCTGGGTATTGTGGAAACTTTCAATGCCTACTAGTTATACTAGTTCGGCTGAGGGTGTAGGGCAAACATGCAGTACTAAATAACTAAATAAAATAAAATGTTAAATGATTCAACTTAACTTGGGGACAAAGTTACTTAAATAGAGGGAGTATGTAATGCCCCCTAATAATAATAATAATAGTAATAAAAAAATAAATAAATAAAATAAATAATAAAATCATATATTATATAAAATATATGTAAATAAATAATAAACAATAAAGAAAAGATAAATAGTAAATAGTAAATAAATAATAAATAATGAAGAGAAGATAACAATAAATAAATAAATAAATAAAATATTAAATAATAAACTAGAGTTCTAAATAAATATATATAAAAGTAAACTATAAAAATAATAAGAATAAGTAAAGTTAACAAAAAGTAAAAATGAATAAAATAAGAAAGAGTTAAATTAAGAGAAATACTGAATTAATTTAAACTTAAAGCAAAGAAATAAAATTTGCATGTTGACACATGGATTGTGTGCATGCAAATCCCTTTCCAATTATCTTCCATTTTTGGAACAATTTTTTCCATTTAATGGACAAAGAGTGAATGAGATGATCATTATTATGGAGAAGAGTGTTGTGTGACAAAGGATTACCTAAAAGTAGTACGTTGATTGATGGCTTGGGGGTGGCTAGCTGTAGTAATATTATGTGCAACTGAGCCTATGGTTGGGTGGAGATTCGTCCCCAAAACTTTGTTGCGATTAGAGGGATTAAAATAGTTTTCAAATCCAAAATCACAAGAAAGGAATATCAACGCTACAAGTAAGTTGTCTTTGCTCATATTTTCCAAAATTCTATGCTAATTAGTTGAATAGTTGTGTGTTGATTATAAATCACATAATTGATCTAATAAGTTGTATATTTAAATTGTGGGTTGTTACATTAATCATATCCAAAACCAAATAAAACCAAGCAAAACCAAATTCCCACTCATCAAAAGTCAAATATGCCAAAGAGAGAAGTCAAACATGCCTCCAAACCCTCGCACATGTGAAGAAGAATAGAGTTGCTTTTAACCTATACGAACCAAACAATTGAAGAGAGAAGAAGAATGAGTGTTGTGATGTCAAAAAGAGGCAAAAGGGAAACTTTATTAATATGCAACTTGAAGGGTGTCATTTTTTCCATGAGATGTGTCATTTGACCCAAGGCCAACCTTGACAATTTTGTATTTATGGGCTTGACCTCAAAAATCAACTTTTCCTTATCCAAATTCAAAAGTAAATTTTGGTCATCTCAAAAAGATGAATTTAATGCAATGTTTATATCCATCAAATGATATTTCCAAAGTGGGATTTGGCCTTAGTTTCAAAATTTAACACTCCCCCTCAACTAGGTAGAATTCTACCTTCCAATATCTGACCATCGATCATCATGCCATCATGTACCCTATTTTCTTATCTCTACTCATCTCATGTTGAACATTCTAGAATCTAAAGAATAAGAAGTGATATAGGGGAGCTCCAACTACCACCCTAACTCTATCACCATTAGGGAGACTTTGTCACCACCCGAAATCATCATCATCATCGAGAGTCATAGCTACCACCCAGAACTAAAGACAATGGGAGAGATCAACCTACCCTAGTGCGTAGGGACCACACTCTATCCTAAAGTCCCTGATAATAGGTGAGATCAACTTAGTGAAGGTAAGGATCACACTCTACCCTATTGTGCATGATCATCCATTTTAACCCTAAAGAGTCAGATGGTAGAACACATGCAACCACCAACTTGGGCTGGATCCAACAATTGCAAGGGGTAGGGATCACACTCTATCTTAAGTTCCTAAACCCATTGGCCAGATGGGAGAGGTTATCACACAGAGTGGGCATGATTCTAATGAGGGATTACTATGACTAGGGGAGATCCCAGGTCTCAACATCCTATCAGTCAGAGGTCTCTTATCCCCAAGATCCCTATAGCTCCATTCCACAACCTGGGATCTCAACCATGGGGGGAAGATAAATGATGAGTGTGCTTGATCAGATCATACCCTTATTCGAAGGGGTCATCTTAAACAGTCTAAGCTTCTCCCTAAATACCAAGAACTTCCCTTTCAACAAAGCCTTGGTGAGGATATCAGATATCTTCTCATCTGTCGAAATGTGGAGGACTCTGATTAATCCTCTCTGTACCATGTCTCAGATAAAATGATATATGATCTCTATATGCTTGGACTTGTCACGGAAACATGATTCTATGACAAATAAATCCTGCCCTTGTTGTCGCAATAGATAACTATCGTGTTCAAAACATGCTCAAATAACTCTTTAGAGAGCTTCCTCAACCAAACTTCTTCACAACTCGCAAGGCTAACTACAATATACTCGGCCTTAGAAATGTTGCTCATCCATGATACCATGGTAGTTCCCAAACTAAAACAACATCCATAAGTACTCTTCATGTTGACAACATTGCCAACCTAATATGCATATGTATATCCATGTAGCCTAACATTCCAGTGACATATCTTAGTTCAAGGTTAATAGTACCGTGTAGATATCTTAATACATGCTTGGTAGCGACCCAATGTACATGGTGAGGCTCAGTCATAAATTGGCTTAAATTGTTGGCTACAAAGAATATGTCGGAGTTAGTGTTCACGAGGAACATCAGAGCATCAACCAATTGTCTATACTCGGAAGGTTTTTTTGTTGGGTGTGGAGCTTGATTATCTTCTGTATTCAAAGGTATCACTACATTGGACCCCAGTTCGAAATGGGGTGACAACGCCGCCCGTAAAATATTTGCTACAAGGGGGGTCTGGGGGGGCGGCTGCGACCTTTTGGGAGCCTCCCCCTTGGCGGGGGGATTGGGGGCAGTGCCCCCAAAGCTAAGAATAGATGTAAAATTGCCTTGTAAAATGTTGTAATTTTGTAGTCAATCTGGGCTATTCATTAGGCAGAGATATGCCAGTAGAAGTTATGTTTAATTTAGGGTTTTTTTCCCTAGAAGGCAACTCCTCGCTATATATGAGGGAATTGTATTGCGTCTATGTAGATATGTATTCTAAGTGAGGAAGAGAGAGGAGATTCAGAGCGAAGAGGGAATTACATCGGATCTGATGTAGGTTGTATCTCTTGAGTTTGCTAGATAATACAAAAAGAAGGACTAGTGGTGAGCTCCAGTATTGCAACAATAATGCTGCAACTCCTGGGGCTTCCTTTTATACTTTTATCAACTCGGTAGTTCGTAACAAACTTGGAAGTGACGATGCTGTATGCACAAGTACTAGCTCTTACTGCAGGCTGTCACTTGATTAGCTGGAACAAGTTCACTAGGAGCTTACGCCAACTTCTATGAGTTCTCAGAAGAAGATTTTACAGTGATGGAAGAAAGCTAACTCTATAAAGGCTATTCTACTTGTAGAAAGAGAAGGAAAACTAAAAGGAAACAAAAACCCTAGCAAACCCAATTTTACAAGAAAATAGATAGAAACTACTGAAATGTGTGTCATTGACTACTGAAAAAGGTAAATTGCATTTATTCAAGCTACTTGTGAAGAGAAATGAGAGGGAATCATCTTTTTGTACTTTTGAGTATTTTTATGTGGAATTATTATGCTTACGGTTTGACTGGTTGTAACTGTGCAGAGGTTTGGTGGCCAAGGAAGATGGAGTTGGCTCTTGTACATGGTGAGGAAGGTGTGGAGAGGTCTTAAGAAGTCCCTAGTACCCTTCTAGAGACTTTCATTGCGATTTGAAAAATCCCTCGCAGGAAATTCTACAGGAGGCTGCAGGGGATCTACAGGAGATTGTACAAGAGGATTTACAGGAGGAGGCTGAAAGTGGTTTTTGGAGGTTTGAAGGTGGAAGAATGATGGGAAAAGGGAAATGAATGCTGGATGAAGGTGTTGAAGGGTCTAGGACTCTATTAATGAAGATCAAGAATGAAGGAGATGGTTGGATTTGTTCAAAAGGAAATAAAGCAACTTTATGGAAAAATGTAGGAATTAGGGCAGATTGGCGAAATATGGCGAAAGAGTGGGGAAAAATTTGAGAGATGAACTAGTACAGGCAGTTTTATGGAGGAATGATAAGCTAGGATGTTCTACAAGAGAGCTGCGCACTTACTTCTCAAAACTAACCAAATTAAAAACCGAAAAATAGAGTTTTGTCTATTTTAACCTAAAATCCGACCTAAAGCCAGAGAAATGCCGAATAGTACTTCATGAGCAAAAAATTATGTGAGAAAACCATGTTACATGAACAAGAAATGATCTAAACATGTGAATCCAAACTAATATCAACTTCTCCAACTCGAAATATCACACTAGCAATTGCATTGGAAGAGCAAAGACTGTGTTTTTGGTGGCAACAATAGTGCCTTGACCTCAAATCATGGCCCCAAGGAGGGAGAAAGGAGATCAAAACCCGCTGGTAGCCTTTTTGGATCTTTTTCTGTTATTGCAGCAAACTACTTAAGCAACTTGAAGCAAGAACAACTATTCTAACCATCAAAAGCAACCTAATTTAACAAAGCAAGATTAACCTAAACAACAGAAATTATCTTATGAATGCAAGAAAAAGCATCTAAATACACAAAGGAGGTGCTGGGAACTTGGGTTGGTCCCTAACCAAAGAGCTTCAGCCCTCTAGGAAATATCAGTGCTGGTTCAAAACTGGATTCATCTTCATTGATAAAAAGATAATAGCAGTTACAACACAAAACTGTGTTCAAAAAGAGCTCGAAAATGAGCTGAGTACAAGGTTGCACAACAGTGCGAAAATATACTATGAAATGGCTAACCTACTAAGGCTTGAAGACTTCTTATTTATACAAGTGGGGACTCCCAATAGTCCCCCTAAACTTAAGGAACTTTGCTGCCTAGAACTGAAGATAACAGCAGCCCTACTTGACTTGCTCGACTGCCCCTTGGAATCATCAATGTGGGCCTTTGCACTCGGAGCTGTTGAGGAAGAATTCGAGGAAGGGGTCATTTAATGAAGGGGACATCCATTCGTATAAGTCCTCATCCCTATTTCCTCGAGTTTGGCTGTCATTTTGCTCCAAAATTCCTGGTCCTTGTCTAAAATTGTCCAAAAAACTGCAATAAACACTCATTAGACCACATGGCAAGGTGACCATCCCCATTCACTCTATTGACATAAATATATTAAAAAAAATACACGAAAATATTGAGAATGGTGGATTAAATGAAAATAATAGGCATAATGAGCCCATATAGTTACCCATTTCCGGGGCTCATCATCACCCCCCTGCTGAATGGGTTGTTCATTCTCTGAGCAACTAATTCAGTTCTTCATCTTTAATAGCTTTAACAACTTTCCTGACATCCCAAGCCTCTGATGTGGTGTCTTCTTCTTTGTCATGAAAACCTACTGTCTTGTCCACTTCCTCCCATTATTTTTGTTCTTCCTCCTCCTTAACCCCTTCCAATAGTCCTAACAGTAGTGGAGGACTGAACTTAAGACCAATCCAGTTGGCTTTCAAGTTTTGCATTGATTATTTATATATATGCACTCTCATCATAGCTTCCCTCATTCTGGTTGGGGAGTGATACTCCCTGATCTTTAGGGTATGTGACAATTTATTCCACCTCCTCATGCATGCATGAAGATAGTCATCGCCAAACAATCTCTCCATATCTTCAAAATGAGAAATGGTTTGTGCTTTCCTATCAACATAATCAGGGAGAACTTGGGGGTTGGTTGCAAGGTGTTCATGGGCATAGATGAGAGCCAATGGATCTGCTTGTTTTTCCCTTATCAACAGGGGCCCACTTAGCTCTTTTTCCATTATCTTTTGAATTTCCCCTACTCTGTTTTCCTCATGGCTCATCCAGGAAGCCATAGACATGAGCTGTAGGTATCCCGATGCAACATTTGGATCCCATAATTTCATGTTTGGAAGTGCCATATTGTGTAGGTTAAAATCTGCTAACTTGGATTTATCCTTGGCTGAACTATTATCACATAAATGCATAAACTGACCATAATCTTGAAATGGGATGGTGCCCCTCTGGGCCAATGTTTTAATCTGGCATTGGAGCCACTGGTCTTTGAGATGCAGTGCATAGGATCTAGCTGGCTGTCTGCACTGCAAGGCCTGCATTGCCCAACTGGCCATGCAGACCATCTGGGCTTCCTTTTCCTGCATTTTTTTTTCAAAATCAACACTTCAGTTACTCCCTAAGACTCTCTTTCTTGCTGCTGTTTCATCAACGTTTCAACATCCATTTGTGGTTCTTCTTCTTGTTGCTGTTTCTGTGCTACTTCATTGTCTGCTAGGGGTCCTTCTTGTTGTTACTGCCCTTCCAAGGTTGGCAGCTTATCTCCCCTTTGAGGTTCCTATTACTGTAACTGCTTTTTCAACAATTCATTTTCTTCTTGTAGTTGGGCTCTTCTAATTCTCTCTGTGTGCCTTACCATGCCCAACTCCCTACTCAACTCTCTTAACTTGTTTTCCATGTGCCCTATATCTTCAACTCCTTTAGATTTAGCAATCTGCATCCAAGTGTGGGTTCTTACCCTTTCTTGTTCTAGTTCGAAGAAAAGAGGTACAATGAATTTTCATGGAATGATCTTCCCACCTTCTAGAAGATTGTAATAGGAGCCTAAATTAGGCTGAGGGCTTGGCTTAGGTATTTCCTTTTCCTTTCCTTCCTCTTGTGACTATTCTTCTGCCTGCTTTTCCAATTTTTTAGTTTCTTTAAGCTTGGCCAGTGTCTCCTATAGAGAGGTTTGATCCTCCTGTAGGACTGCTTTGGAGTCCATCAACTTGATCCTTTCCTTCCAGGTGGAGGTCTTCAGACTCCCTCTCTCGTAGGTGATAGAGATTTTGGAGGGAGATTCCTCCCTTGCTATAGTAGGTGCATCTTTAATGGTAATGGGTTCTTTTGATGGTGGCTGGGGCTTTCCCACCTTAATCCTGGTGCTCCTCCTGGCTTTGAAATACATAGATGTTTTTCTTTTTCTTTTTCCCTTTTGTTTAGATGGAGTGCTTAATGCAGCAAGCACAACTGCTGCTTCCCTTGCCAGTGTTTCAGGGGATATTTCCTCCTGTTGTTTTTCTTCTTTATCCTCTGCAATTTTTCCTGAGTCTACTGTTTCTTCTTTTGTCTCTACTATCTCTGGTGGTGTCTTTTATTTTTCTTGCCGAGTCTCTGCGTCTCCTATGGCAGTCTTTTTCTGATCCTTCTTGGGCTTCTTTTTCTCAGCTTCTGTTCTCTTCCTTTTGTCGGCTTTTGATGATGTTTTGCTTCTTGCCTTAGGTGCAACTATGGTTTTGTCCAACTTCTCCTCTTGTTCCTGTTTTTCCTATTTTTCCTCTTCTATTTGAATATTTTGTTGCTTCTCATGAATTTCCTTTTCAAGTTCCTCTGTCTGCTCCTCCTCTTCACTGCCGGATGGACTGAGTTCATCAGTAAGAGTTTTGATGTCGTCTCCTCTAGACATGTTCCGGAAAATTTCCCAAGCTATGGGGATGGTGTATGTGTGTAGGGCATCTTCTACCAACAATTTCAAGAACCCATGGTGGGCTATTTGGTCTGGAACCCCTGCATTCAACTTGGTGCACATTCTATCAAAGATTGAAGGAGTAAATATGGGAGTTTGAGTTTCCTAGCTGTTGGTAGATCCATCCCATATCTCAATTCATGCAATAACCTGAAGTGATACCCATAAACTATACTGAATCTCCATTCACAAGAAATATACTTCATGATCTGGTAGCTGACTTCACTCCATGGAGGAGGTAAGCTGGTCCTTCTGACCCTATTCTTACCCTCTACAGGATGTTCATCAGGTTGAAAAATGTCTTTTTAGTAACCTGTCCCAATGGTTTTTCCTCTTTGCTCTAGGGGAGCCCAAGTTGAAGACATGTGATTCTGCTAACAAAATCTGGTGTAAGCTCTAGGGTCAGACCCCTGAAACTGACTGTAGCATGTTTTTTCGAATGGGGTCTTAAGGACATTAAAAATTCTTTAGTCACCTCCTCATCATATCCATGAATTCTCTCAAGGAAAGACATCTAGTTTGCCCTGGTGAAGAGGGCCACCACCACGGGGTGCTCATGAAATTTTCTGGAGTTCAAAGGCTCCTTTCTCATAAAACCTCCTAGCATGGTGTTTAGTGGTTTCTGAAAATGCTCAGGTGAGGAAGAAGGCAATAACTTCCAAAACTAGAAACAGAGAGATAGCTAAGTTTTTTTTTTTTGAAACTGGAGAGGGAGTTTCCCTTGTGCTTCTTCTTCACAACATCAATTTGCAATTTTTCCTTTTCTTCAAACTGTTTTCAACCTGAATTTGCTTCTCGGTTTTTGGAAAAAATCAATACTTTGACAGAACAGAGAATATATAGAACAATGTTTTTTTCTTCTCACAGAGTAAAAAAACTTGCAATTTCATTTCCTTCCCATGCTTGATTTGTTATGGTTGCAACTCTTTTTTAGGAGAATACAAGAAAGGAAAGAAAAAACTGATTTTTGAATGTAGAGAAGAAAATGGAGAGACTGTGTAGAACACAGAAAAACACAAGCAGACTTTTGAACTTCTCTTTTCCTTTCTTTTTCAACCCAATACTTTACTTTTAATCCACCACCTTATATAGATATATCGTATGCAGAGTGGGTTCCCGAGCCTACCTCTTTTCAAGCTCGAATTTGAAAAAAATTCTGAATTCTTCTTCTGCAGAGCTGCTCTCTGGCTTTCCTGTACAAAGCCTCTTGTAGATGGTGTTCCTGCTCCTGTAGAATGCAATAGTGCTCCTGTAGAGCTTGATAGGCAGGAGGATTTTGAAAGACTGGCAGAAAAGGATTGCTTCGCTGTTTTGAAGGTGGTAGATGAGTAGTGCAGTCAAGAACTTTGTCGATGCAAATGCAATCAAAAGGTGGTGGAGGCTTAGACTGCACTACACTTAAGCTGATGGCGTAATCTGTGGTGAGGAGGTGAGGTGGCTGGATGGGTACGTTATCCCCATCTGGACTGTTGGTCCCACACCCGTGTCATTATGGTTCTTCATGTCGCCTGACCATCATCACCTCCCTTATTCCCGTTATATGCCGCCACCACTACCAATTTTGAGTTTTTCTTCTCGAGTTGATGGGCCACACGTGCTGACTACGTATTTGATCTGCGGTTTGAATTGGACGAGGCTCATTTCAACTCCACGAGGGTGGCCAATTAGTTGGCCACCGATTCCATTTAATCGTGACCATTCCCATAGTTCATGCAATTTCTAAATAATATTCATGCAATTGAGGAATAGGTTTAGCCACTTACCTACTAGTCGCTGTTGTGCTTTGCATGCTTCAGACTTCGGCACTTCATTTCCTCGTTGTTGTTGCCGCTAGTGCTCTACATGCTCAGCCTTTGGCTTATGCTAATTATGTTTCAATTAGGCTCTCCTCCTTGCATGCTTCATGCATCTTGGCTGCGCTGACCCTATCTCTGGAGTTTGTTTTTCAAAGGGATTAGCTGCTACAGGAATCCTACAGGATTTCCTGTAGTTGCTTCTCCTTCTGAAATTTCAGGCTGATGCTTGAGCAGGGGCTAAAAAGACTACTGAAGAAGGTCTTGAATGAAAAGAATAACAGTTAGAAGCCATCAAGTAAAAATAAGTAAAAAATGCTACTGCTTTATTGATCATCATTTTTTTGTGTGTTTACAGAATGAAAGAAACAAAATTTCTGTATTTGTCTGTGTAGGGAAAGAAAAAGTGAGTGGAAAGGTGGGTGTGTAAGGATGGAATGGAAATTTAGGTGGATGGATGGTGGCAGGGCGGTTCACAGGCCTTCTAGACAAATTTCCAGCCCTTGGGTTCTTCTCTGAACTTGATTTTGGGCTTTATGTAGTTTCTATAGGAGCCTCCAGTAGAATACACAGAGTTTCCTGTAGGATGCGAAATTTTCAGAACAAATGAGACCAAGGCTTGGGAAAGGATAACGAAAATGGAGGGATGGAATATGAAGGGTGTATGTAGCCTGGCCATGTATTTTTCCCTTGTGTGACCCTCCTGCAACTTGCAATTCATTCAAAAGAAGTTAGTTTTTTTTTTATTTTTTTTATGAGACAACTGGGGCGCCTCCAGGAGGTTTTCATCCTCACTGCCTGTCCTGGGCACCTCCAAGAGGTTTTCACTCAGAGATCTTTTCTTCCTTTTTATGTTTTTTTCCTTTTTCTCTCTTTTTGTTGTTGTTGTTGTTGTTATTGTTTTTTTCTCAGGGTGTGGGTGGAGTGGAGACAGGGACCTGCTCCACTACCAACACTGTTTTACCCATATTCTCAATGAATTCCTGCTTGGAAAGGGGCTTCCTGTAGATCTTCAACCTATGCCCATTGACGAGCATGGGGATGGCTTCTTCATCAATGGTCTGGATCAGGACTGAACCATTGTCATTGCATTGTTCCACTGTGTATGGGCCCAACCATCTTGTCCTCAGTTTGCCCTTGAAATCTTTAGATCTCAAATCATATAGCAGCGCCCAATATCCTTTCTAGAATTTTTTTCCTTTGAGGTGTCTTTCATGCCATATTTTTCTTTGAAGTTGGACTACCTCTAAATGGAGTAGGGCCTACATTCTCTATCCATCCAATCCATTTAGCTGAAGCAATCTTTCCTTTTGTGCATGGCTGAGATCTAGGTCCAGCTGAGCTGCCATCCTTAATGTGTTATATTCAAATTCTATTGACAACAGAGCCTTCTTCCCATAGACCAGCTCATAGAGTGTGAACCCTATGGTGGTTTTCCAGGTGGTGTTATAGGCCCAGATAGCCTCAACCAATTGATCTGCCCAATCTTTTCTGCTGCTGCTCACTACCTTAGTCAAAATCCCTTCCAAAGCTTTGTTAGTGACTTCCACCTGTCCATTTTCTTGCGGATGATAAGGGTTGGAAGTTTTGTGCTTAATCTTGTGGTGTGTGAGTAGGTATTCAACCAAATTGGAGGTAAACTAACTTCCTTGATCTGTGACTAACTCTCTTGGATAGCCAAACTTGTAGAAGATATTTTCCCTCAAAAACTTAACTAATTTTTCTTCTGTTGCTGCCTTGATCGCCTTGGTTTCTGCCCATTTTTTCAGATAATCAGTACACACGATGATGTAAGATTTCTGTTTTGAAGGAGAGTTGATCGGACCCACAAAGTCCATTCCCCACTTCTCAAATGGCTCGAAAGTCACTTGAGGTTGCAGCGGCATCTCATCCCTTGGGGTAGGTTTCCCCATCCTTTGACATTGGTCACATTGGCTGATATATCTCCTGACATCTTGATGAAGAGTGGGCCAATAATAACTTTCTTGCAGAATTTTGAAGGCAATTATTTTTGCTGCAAAGTGGCCCCCACAGGGCCCATCATGACAGGTTAAGAGGATGTCAAAAACTTCCTCCTCCCTGACACACCTTGTCAAAACCTTATTTGGGCCAAGTTTAAAAAGATTGCCCCTAATCCAGGTGAATGGGACACTTTTCCTTATGATCTTGCTATTCTCTTTTGAGGACAGGTGTGGCGGAAGCTGTGCTGAAACCAAATAATTTGGTATATCAGCAAACCATGGAGAGAGTACTGAAATAGCAAATAGGTGTTCATCTGGCATTTGATCATCCACCATTCCTTCTTCACCTGCAGGCAGATCTAGTCTAGACAGAAAATTAGGAACAACATTTTCCTTACCCGACTTATCGACAGTGGTAAAATCAAATTGCTGCAATAAAAGTAACCATCTAATGATACGAGCATTTACATCTGGTTTATTAATCAAATACCTAATTGTAGCATGATTAGTGTGTACGAATGTTTGATAGCCAGTGATGTAGTGTCTGAATTTATTTAGGGAATGGACTACATCTAGGAGCTCCTTTTCAGTTACAGTGTAGTTTAGTTCAGCCTTGGAAAATTTTTTACTAACAAAATATATGGCATAAGGAACCTTCTCATCAACCTACCCTAAGGTTGCTCCTATCCCTTTGTTTGAGGCATCTGTGTGAATGTGGAAAGGTAGGGCCCAATTTGGACCTCTCAAAATTGGGGTAGTTACCAACTTACCTTTCAAGGCATCCAGAGCCTCTTGACAGTTTTCAGTCCATATGAACTCAACATCTTTTCCCAAAAGACCAAATAATGGAGAGGCTAGCTCACTAAAATCCTTGATGAATCTTCTATAATACCCTGCTAGGCCTAGGAAACTCTGAACATCTCTTACCTTTTGAGGAGGTGGGACCC
This sequence comes from Pinus taeda, assembly GCA_000404065.3. Lineage (NCBI taxonomy): Eukaryota > Viridiplantae > Streptophyta > Pinopsida > Pinales > Pinaceae > Pinus > Pinus taeda. Next base: position 131,848 of record APFE030307827.1, on the reverse strand, counting down.
TTTGAATGATAGCAATCTTGTTGGGATCCACCTGTAATCCTTGCTGAGAAATTGTATGACCTAGCACGGTCCCTCCAGTCATCAGGAATTCACATTTTCCAGGACTGAGGGACAGGTTCATTTCAATACACTTGGTTAAAACTTTTCCCAGGTTAGTCAAAGCTTCCTGGAAGTTAGAACCATAAGGGGTAAAGTCATCCATATAGGTTTCTAATGAATCATGAACCAGTTCAGCAATTATGCTTAGTACTGCTCTCTAGAAAGTGGCGGGAGCATTGCACAACCCAAAGGGAAGGAACCGGTAGGCAAAAGTACCCCAAGGACAAGTGAAAGTGGTCTTATCTTGGTCTTCCAGGCTGATTTGGATTTGGTTGTACCCGCTAAACCCATATAGGAAGGAAAATAACTTCTTCCCTGCCAGGCCATCTAACACTTTATCTATGAAAGGCAAAGGGAGATGGTCCTTCTTGGTGGCCTTGTTTAGTTCTCGATAATCTACACAGATTCTCCACTTCCTATTTTTCTTTGGCACTAGCATCAAAGGAGAAACCCATTCACTGTCAAAGATGGGATAGATGAATCCTGCATCCAACAACTTTTGCAGTTCTTATTTGACAATGTCCTTAAGGGCTGGATTCATCCTCCTTTGAGGGTGCCTGACTGACTTGCAATCTTCTTAAATGTAAATGTGATGAGTATAGACTGAAGGTTGGACTCCCTTCATCTCCTTATAGTTCCAAGCAAAAGCATGAAAGTGATTGTTCAATAAGCTACACAGTTCTTTCTCCTGCAGGTGGATAGGGATGAGTTGATCTTCAAGGTTTTTTTCTAGGCTGAATTCCACATTCTTAACTTGGAGAGAGGTCAGATCAGCCACACAAAGATGAACTAAAGGATTAGCTTGGGCTTCTTCCACTAGCTCTTCTAATGGCAACACACTGGAGGGTGGATTCTAAATCAAGTTTTCAATAAGATCATCCTTGGTTTATGGACCCCCCATGGTAGCCTCTACTGTACACACTGGTGCAGTATATACTTCATCCTCATCTTCCTCCTCCAACCAGAGAGGTAAATCATGTTCTAGCAAAGGTTGGGTAAGAGGATAGAGGACTAGTTGTTTGGACATATGACCGTTCTTGATTGTCATGTTCCCATCTCGACAACTGATGTAGACATCTGCAGTAGCCAACCAAGGTCTTCCCAGGATGAGAGGATACCTAGTGAGCTTTACCTTTGGTTGGAGAACCAAGAATCAGCAGGGCACTCCCAGGAATCAATAGAGACCAGTGTAGAGCTATAAAAAGGGTCTCTTTCACCTCTAGTTACCTCACATTAATATGTCAATCCGGGAACGTCTGGTTATTTCAAAAAGTGTCTCAGTCTGAGGCTTAGCACTTGTCAGAGTAATGCTCGTAGTACAACTGATGAAAACTACAAAAGTAAATTAATGCGAGTCTACAACCTAACTACTTCAAAAGGCTAAACCACACAAGGTAATGCATCAGTCAAAGGTTCGGTAGCAATAACCCATCCTTTTCGTAACTGATGAGAACAAGTCCAAGGTCTGGGAGCTAGGTAGCAGATGCTGACGCTCACTACAGCCTGAGATCGTCCTTAATAAATAGAAATGCAAGGCAAGTAAAGAAAATAGCAATGAAATAAAACAACACATCAGTCAAGGGTTCGGTAGCAATAACCCACCCCTTTCATAACTGATGGGAGCAGATCAGAGGTTTGGGAGCCAGGTAGCAGATGCTGATGCTCACTACAGCCTAAGACCGTCCTTAATAATTAAGAAATGGCAAGTAAATAAAACAGCAAATTAACAATCTTGAAATGGAACAACAATTGAAATGGAACATCAATTGAAATGGAACAACAACTAAAATGGAACAACAATTCAAAAATGGGACAACAACTAAAATGGAACAGCAGTTGAAATAAGTAGTAACCAAGTTCGTCAAGCTGTAACTCTATTTAATCACTCCAATCAAAACATCAGTCCTTCGCTCTTAAAAGATGTACACATACTATGGAACGACACTACTGATGAAATAATATTAAAACCATATAAACACAACGTGCTTAATCTGACTCTGTTATCACTCTAAATAGAAACACACGATTGCATCTCAAGATGAAAACAGTAACATCCAAGGATTCAATAACTGTGTGAAATTAGACTCTTCAAGATAAATGCTGTAATGCTAAAGCACAATTGTATAAAACTCTAACAGTATCCTGTAGAGATTAACCAACACTTAAAGGATTGGTAACATGATGCAGCGTCAATACAAGACTTTTGTTTGCAGGAGCATTAAATGAATTGAACATAACAGAGCATGTAATATAAATTTTCTTAAAACACAACAGACTACCAGATCACGTTGATAAACAAACCACACAAAAACCACACGTAATGGTACAAGAGCAAGTGTCCTCTAGGGACGGGCCCTTAGCCTCCAGGGATACACCGCTTAAGATTGATCCAGGCTCAAAGATAAAAGAGTAACCAAGTCTGTATTAATGCATGAAGTAGAATTCCAGTAACTCAAGTCTTCAACAGAACATAAAGATCATAGTCTTGATCTTTCTTAAAAGAAATTACATACAAAGTCCTCCCCCTCTAGCTGACAACGCTATCCCTTATATAAGGATGATGACGGAGATATCTAGATACAGAAATAGATAAAATAGCGATACCTCAGGATCTAAGATCCTGAGGGATTCGCAGAATCGTTAATCCTGAGTCACTTCTTTCCTTTTCTTCTCCGAGCTGGTATCTCCGCTTCCTTTCGTGGGTTGGTCCGTTTTGATCTGGTTTGCACGCGGTCTCCCGTCAAAGGGACAACAGTTAATTCATCTTTGTCTTTTCCTTTGGGATGGCCACTTTCCGTTTTTCCTCCCTCCTGCACATAGGAATGACAATTATCAGCGTTTCCTATTAATCTCACTTGTTTCATTATAAATCCTAATTATTATCTAAGTTTCTAATGCAAAAGGCTTATAAGCTCTAATGAAAAGATACTGAAATAACCATCGAAACATACCTTCTTTGATACTCCACACACCACCCAGCTTACCCTTTTTCATGGCCTCATGAAAACATTGTAGTTGACATGCAAAGCAGTGAGTGAGTAGGCTGGAGATGGAATCTCGTGTGGGGGCCTACAGTCGTGATGCGAAATGAAATGATCAAAGAAATGGCCTGTCTGGCCCTCAGGCATCTCATACAGGGCTTGGTATCCAGGTGCAGGATGCCAAATGATTGGACTCCGGAACCTATATCCTAACCAGAATGGCTCTGCCCTCAAAAAAAAATCGCCATAGAGGGGGAATCGGTTAGCAACAAGTTTAAAATTCTCATACTTAAATGGTTCTCTGAGCTAGATATTCGGATTAGATATTCGATATCGAAATTTAGCTGCTTCAACGGCAGGGTCTTTAATAGAGGAAAAGTATTCAAGCCCCTGCCAAATGATTGCTTCATGCAGGGGTCCTAATGCTTCAATCACTCTTGGAGCCCCTATGAGATTTCTATGTCTCCTCCATAACTGTTCTGGGTCTCTAGGCTCAACTCTTACCCATAGATCTAATCCGTTTTCTTGTCTTTGAAAAGCATTGTAGGCTTTAAGCCATTTAATTTGATTGACTGCAAATGAGATAAATGCTTGCAATTGAATGTCCCCAACAAAAGGGCCAGGGTTCAGTTCAGTCTCTTGTTCTAGTACAAGGTTATGAAAGTAAAATTCACACAATAACCTTTGCACTTTTACCCCATAATGTTTACAGCAATTTATAAAATCATCTATAGTGTTAATTTGTATGGGAGCACCTGCTTTAACAACCTTTATTTTCAATTATAAATACCTTTCCATTAGAAATAAGGCATAGTTCTTGGTAGGGGCTCTACATGCTAGGACGTCATTGTATAGAGAACACAAGGTATCCATCTGTTTAATAACTACATCTAATCTACAGGTTACCTTGGCAACTTTCTCTTGTTCCCTTTGCCATCCTTTGAAATCTTGGCTTTAAAATAAGTTGACGTTCTTTAGCTGCTGCTGTAGTTCTTCATATTTTTCCCGGGGGACCGTTTTCTCCCTAAGCTTTTCTGCTTCTTGCTGGGCCTGCTTCAGATTTTTGTGAAGGGTTCTCGTTTTCGGATCCTTCTTCCATGCAGACGTGGAGGCTGGGAGCTTTACTTGAACTTTCTTATTGTGCTGCTTCGAGTTCAGAACCCTTATTACTCCCGAAGGTGGTGCCTCCGTCTGAACCATCTTATCATCCTTTTCAATTTTAACATGAACTCCAATCCACTGCTGTTCCTTTTCAATTGGAACAACAGTCTGTTTTTCAGCTTCATTTGGAACAACAGTTTGGCTTTTGTCAGGGTTTTGAGTAGTGGGATGGATTCTGGTCCTTCGCCTCTTGCCCTTAAGGGATCTTACTGGTGTGGTCAGACCTTTTCTTCCTGAAGTCCCTTTTACCCTTTGCCTTGCCTTTAAAATCCTAATCTGCTGGTGAAGCTGGACTATTATGTTCAACAATGTCCGCTGTTCCCTTCGTAATTCCCTTATTTCCATCATCTCTTCAGAAAGAACAACAGGTTGTTCGCTGCGGTTTGGACTGTGGCTAGATTCCTGATTTTCTCCCTGGGGTGGTTGTTTCGTGGTAAGAACCTTACTTGGCTTTGTTATTTCTTGGGCTAATTCTTCTTCTGCCCTTATTTCCTCTGGACTTTCTTCTGGTGCCTTCTGATTAGGAACGGGCTGTTCCTGCTCAGCGTTTTCTGATATCTTCTCATTATGAATGGACAAATTTTCTACTTCCGCCTCTTCTGCATGCAATTCCTCGGGTGCATCTTTCTCCTGGGGTTTCTCTACAACATGGAGGTTTGATGGACTCAGGGGTTGGCCATATTCGACCATATTGGCCAAAATGTTGGCCAATTCATCTTCCCCTAACGGGTCTTGTAATGGGCTACCTTCCCACTGTTCCATTCCTTCCTCCTGCTTGGACTGCTCAGCTTCTTTTCTCTCGTCTCCTTCCTCTTCAGATTGATCATCCTTTTCTTCTTCTTTCTTCGCAGATTGCTCTGCCTCCTCTTCTTCTTCTTCTGTTTCTATCTCTGCAGCTTGCTCCTCTTCCTCGTCGTCTTCTTCTTCCGTTTCTGTCTCTGCAGACTGCTCTGCTTCCTCGTTGTCTTATTCTTCTGTTTCTGCCTCTGCAGACTGCTCATCTTCGATTTCTATTGCTTGGCTCATGCCTTCCTGGGGCTTCTCCAACCCTCCTTGTAGCCATGCGAGCCATGCCGATTTTCTGCGTTTTTCTGGTTGTTCGGGTGTGCCGGTGTCATGTTTCCATTTTTCAGATTGTTTTTCAGGTTGCTCCGTTGTGCAAGTGTCTTGCTTCCGCTTTTCTGAACGTTGGGGTGTGCTAGCAACTTGTTTTCGTTTTTTCGGGCATCCAGATGTGGCTATCCCTCTGTTGATGATGGTAATTAGTTCTTCCCAGCTGCTCTGCTGCTGGGTGAGATTATAATTAACTATCAACCAAATTAATCCATGGTGGCTAACGATTGACTCTACGTGCTCTGCTCTTTTCATGCTTCGTGCAACGTCATGAAGCAGTGAATTCAACAGTGCAGGTAAATTCACAGAACATTTTTGTTTTAAAATAGCCAGGAGTTTAAGATATCGTGGTCTTACCACGTCTTTTCTGCCCTCACAGGAGATGTAGCTTTGGATGATTTTTGCTAATTCCGCCCATGGCTCTCCTAGCGTTGCTGGTAGCACTCCCTTTCCTCGAATTGTCAAGCTCTGGCCCTCGTCCTGAAAGATTTCTAAAATCTTCTGCAGCCTTTCCTTCTTTACCGTCCATACTGGTCCAGTGGCTGGCAGTCCCGAGACTTCTGCTATCATGTCATCGGTGACTGCTATTCGCCTTACTATGGAATAATCTTCCTGCAAATTCTGTAAAAATTCAATCGCTACTGTTTCATTGGACTCCTTCAGGCGGTTGAGATAGGTCAACCATCCTGCTTTCTTCAGGATTCTTCGGGCTACAGCCGAAGTAGTTAATACTTGCGGTTCTCGGCAAACTGACCTTCCTCCCATAGTTTCACTGCAAATTCTCAAAGGAACGACAACTGTTTGTTGAAATGCAGAGAAGCTGATGACGTATTACTCGTTCCAATTCTAATGCTACGGCGTATGCAATGGAAATGGTTTCGAACAACAGCTCATGCAGAAGAAAACAAAAATAGAAAAATATAATACCATTGAGCCATGCTGTGCCCGAGTACACAATTTCTCAAATAACAGATTGACACGTGTTCTGGGGAATGATGAGGTTACCTCCCCCCCCATAATGTGATAGGCTGTCCCAGCCGTCAAATAAAGGAGCAGCACCTGTTCTGTCACAAGGTCTTTATGGAACAGCGTATGGCAATATGCCATGCTTACAAAAACAACCTATTACTGAAATCGAGGTATAAAGTTCCATCGCTTTAATACGTAAGGGATTGTGGTGATTTGATGGAAGTTCGGGGATAAGACATTTGCCGTAAATAGAGAGTCCCATGCGGTCATTGTCACTGGTTCCGTAATGATTAGTGATAATTTATAGTCATGCATTATATGGTTGGGTAATATTATATAATTAATTACCACGGCATAAGAAACAAGAGGATGCAATCTTCTTACCTATTGGTGTGAAAATGCGACTTCAATACCATTAACAGTGCTCTATTGTCGACATGTGTCCATAACCTTGGCAGAGTTGTTTGTTTTACCCCTGGAACCATAGTCCTTTGTGTATGCCAGGAAGCGTTGTGTAATGTCAAAATGTAGGCCATTATGATGGCTTGGTGACCAGTTAGTCATAATGCCATTCACGAGGGAGGAGCGAATAGTGAGCACGCCGGCTCGTGATGAGACCTCCTATTCCAAAGGTTGTTCATTTGATATACCTTTTGGACTGTTTCCCAGTTGTGGTGGCCATAGTGGGAATGCCACTTCGCTTCCATCCTGATGATCATGGTAGGCTAGCTCGTAATGAGACTTCCTATCCTGCAATTTGAGAATTTAGAAATCATATTTTGCTTCCTTTTTTCTTCTTGTTTTTAATAAAGAGCCTTTCCTGTTTATACACAAAGGGTGGTTCAACACTCCTTAAGAGTAGGAATGGTGGAAAAAGTCTTAATATCCCAATAGGAAGGTATAGATCCTTTGCTCTTATTGCTGAATGATAATCAGAGAGGATTAAAAAGGAACCATCATGATACCGATAACCAATCAAGACAGAATTAGTAGAACAATGGTAGCATGTCTTTCCCTGCATCCTTCCACCAATTCAGAGCGGTCTCTTATAGAGATAGCGATTTATGATTTACTGATTTCCATATGCTGTGATTTTGTTTCCATCACATAAGTGCATATCCGTATTCCAAAAAGACTTGAAAGAACATTATCAATAAGCATCCTTAATTTAGAATAGCAAAAGGAACAAGCTGTTTCACAAGGAGAGAAAAATCATATAAGTAGTGTTCCTTTCGAGGAAGGGCACAACAATAGTTGACAAATGCTGTCCGTTTGGAAAAAAGAACAGTAGAAATCAACAGTGCTGTTCCTTTTGAAAAGGAACAACAAAATCAAACAAGTGCCATTCCTTTGAAAAAGGAACAGTAGAAATAAAAAAGTGCTGTTCATTTTGGAAAAGGAACAACAAAAATCAAAAGTGCTGTTCCTTTTGGAAAATGAACAACAAAAACACACAAGTGTCGTTCTTTTGGAAAAGGAACAGCAGAAACACACAAGTGTTGTTCCTTTTGAAAAAGGAACAACAGATCACACAAAAAGTGCTGTTCCTTTTGAAAAAGGAACAACAAAACACAAGTGCTATTCTTTTTGGAAAATGAACAACAAAAATCACAAGTGCTGTTTCTTTTGGGAAAGGAACAACAAAAATCACAAGTGCTATTCTTTTTGGGAAAAGAATAGCAAAAATCACAAGTGCTGTTCCTTCTGGAAAAGGAACAGCAAAAATCACAAGTGCTGTTCCTTTTGGAAAAGGAACAACAAAAACCACAAGTGCTGTTCCTTTTTGGGAAAGGAACAACAAAAATCAAAAGTGCTGTTCCTTTTGGAAAAGGAACAACAAAAATAAAAAATGCTGTTCCTTTTGGAAAAGGAACAACAAAAATCAAAAGTGCTATTCCTTTACTTTTGTTCCTTTTGGAAAATGAACAACAAAAATCACAAGTGCTGTTCCTTTTGGAAAAGGAACAACAAAAATCACAAGTGCTGTTCCTTTTAGAAAAATGAACAACAGAAAACTAAAAGTGCTATTCCTTTTGAAAAAAAGGAACATCAGAAGTAACAAAGCCTGTTGCAAAGATATGTACAAAAATAATTCAAGAATTTATGTACAAATTGTAAGGAAAAGTAAATTTATTAGTGAGTTACAGGTGAGGAAGACTTGTCTTCCTCCCCTAAGATCTCCATATCTGAATCTTGGCGTAGCTGTTGGCAGAAGGACTCCCGAGTAAGTGGTTTGCGATAGAGACGGACTCGATGGCCATTTTCCTTAAAGGTATATCCAGAACCATCAATAGTAATCAGGGTAAGGGTACCATTATCATGTACTTTATGAATTTCATATGGTCCCAGCCAACGAGTCTGAAGTTTCCCGGGGAAGTCCTGAAACCTGGAGTCATATAAAAGAGCCCATTCTCCTTCATGGAAGACTCTATTTTTAATGAGAGCATCATGCCATTTAGCTCTCTACTGCTGTATCAGGGCAGTGTGTTGAAGTGCAGAGAGCCTAATTTCATCCAGCTCATTGATCTGTTGTAGTCGATTAGTTTGTGCCTCAGTTAAGTCTAACCCAACTTCTTGTGCTGTTCGTAATGTCTGGATTTCAAATTCTATAGGAAAAATAGGTTGTTTTCCAAACATTAGCTGGTAAGGTGAGTGACCAGTGGTGCTTCTCCATGTTGTTCTATAAGCCCACAGTGATTCAAGTAGTCTGGCAGCCCAATCACATCTATGTGATGCAACTGTTTTTGTTAGAATTGTTTCTATTATCTTATTGCTGCTTTCTACTTGCCCATTTGCCTGTGGGTGATATGGGGTGGTAATTTTATGCTGGACATGATAGTTGTTGAGTGTTGCAGCTATTCTGTTCCCAGCAAACTGTGGCCCTCCATCTGTAATTATCTCTCTAGGGAGGCCATAGCGTACAAAAAGATGGAGCAGGGACTATATGACAGATTCTTCTGTAGCTCTGGGCAAGGCCTCTACTTCAACCCACATGGTGACGTATTCTGTTGCCACCAAAATGTATGTTTTATGGTTTGATAGTGGGTTGATTGGTCCCACGAAATCAAGAGCCCAACGCTCAAATGGTTTAATGACTAGCTGTGGTTTCAAAGGCATCTCATCCGACTGACTAGGGCGTCCCTCTCTCTGGCAACTGTCACATGCTTGGACAAATTTCTTTGCATCTTTGAAAATTGTGGGCCAATAATACCCTGTGTGTAATACTTTATGTGCAGTCCTGCGATCAGCGAAATGTCCACCACATGGTTAGTCATGGCATGCTTTCAGTATATCAAAAATTTTGTCCTGTCGAACGCATCTCCTGATTTGCATGTCTGCCCCTGTGTGAAACAAATAGCCCCCAATCCAGGAAAATCTGGTACTTCGCTGAACAATCTGTTTTCGCTCATTAGGGGTTAGATGCTTTGGTAACTTACCTACTACTAGGTAATTGGCAACATCAACATACCACGGTGTTTGAACAGCAACATCAAAGAGATGCTCATCTGGAAATTGATCTTCAACTGCTGCTGCATCGACTGGTTTTGGCATTCTTAAAAGGAAATCAGCTACCGGGTTTTCTTTCCCGGGTCAATCCTTGATTGTAATATCAAATTCCTGCAATAAAATCAGCCATCTAGTTATTCTGCTATTTGTGATAGGCTTGTTTGCTAAATATCTTATAGCAGAATGATCTGTGTACAAGATAACAAGATATCTAGTAATGTAATGTCTGAATTTATTGACAGCATGTATAACGGCTAGAAATTCTTTTTCAGTGACAGTATAATTTAATTCAGCAGGGGATAGATTTTTGCTAATGTAATAAATTGCATATGGTTTTCTATCCTCCTCCCGTCCAAGGACCGCTCCAATGGCCGTGTCTGAGGCATCAGATGATATATGGAATGGCAAATCCCAATTCGGTCCCCGAAGGACTGGGGCTGTAGATACGAGCTTCTTCAGATCGTTGAAGGCAAGTTCACTTTTTTATGTCCAAAGAAAGTCAACGTTACCCGTTAGTGCATACAAGGGTGTAGCAATATGTGAATAATGTTCTATAAATCTTCTGTAGTAACCAGAGAATCCAAGAAAGCTACGTACCTTTGTTTGAGTAGTAGGAGTAGGAATACGCAAAAGTATTTGGATTTTGGCTGGGTCTACCTGAATGCCAGCTGCTGAAATATAATGTACTAAAATAAGTCCTTCTGTCATCATCATGTAACATTTTTCATGGCTTAAACAAAGCCTGTAGCTATGCAATGTTGTAGGACTTTATCTAGTGTGTCCAATGCTGGATCAAACTCATCTCCATATGGAGTAAAGTCGTCCATATATACTTCCAGTCCTTCATTTATTAGATCTGCAAAAATGCTAAGGATATCCCTTTGGAATGTGGCAGGGGCATTAGATAAGCCAAAAGGTAAAACTCGGTAGGCGGACGTTCCCCAAGGACAAGTAAAGGTAGTTTTGTCCTGATCTTCAGGGGCAATCTGTATTTGGTTATACCCACTGAAGCCATCGAGGAAAGAAAAGAATTTCTTCCCTGCCAAAGTGTTCAATACCTGGTCGATGAATGGGAGAGGAAACTGATCTTTTTGCGTTGCTTTATTTAACTCCCTGTAGTCCACGCAGATCCTCCACTTCCCATTCTTCTTTGGTACCACCACAAGCGGGGAGATCCATTTACTATCAGAGATAGGGTAAATGAAGTTAACATCTAAAAGTTTTTGAAGCTTGGCTTTTACTACTTCTTTTAGATGAGGATTTAGTCTTCTCTGAGGCTGCCTAACAGGTCTTGCATCATTTTCTATGTAGATGTGGTGTGTACATAATTGAGGGTCAATTCCTTTCATATCAGGTTAATCCCATGCAAATGCTTCTTTATATTTCCTTAAGATATGGATGAGGTTTGTTTCTTGTTCGGGTGCAAGGTCGGCGTTAATGTTTAAAGTTTTTCCAGGTTCAATTTCCACAATTTTACTATGCACAACTGAAGTGATAGGGATTGTATGATCATGTGTATATTTCAGAGGTTCCTCTTCTACTTCATTATCAAATGCTACTTTTATCATATGACACTAGGTACGAGATGTAAGTTCAGTTTGACTAATGAAATTACTGATGGCATCATCTTCTGTTTGGTCTTTGAACTCATGTGCTTCTTGTATAGTTAATGGAGATCTAATATTATCAGTAAGATATGATACAAGGTGCCTATTAGTTTTAACTATTGTGATGCTTGGCTGCGCTGGGGGATATAATACTAAATTTTTGATATCCGTCCCCTTGGTTATGATCATGTTCCCTTGTCGACAACCAATATAGGCATCAACGGTAGCAAGCCAAGGTCTTCCTAAGATCAATGGATGTCCATCAAGTCAGGTTTTAGGATTTATTATCAGAAAATCAGTTGGGTATTCCCAGGAGTCAACCGAGACCATGACATCATGTAGTATGCGTTCCGGCCTAACCACAGATCGATCAGCCAATTCTAGCAGTGGAGGTGGAATCTACAGATGTAATGCCTAGCTTTTGGCAAGTAGCGGTTGTCAATATGTTGATTGCAGCTCCAAGATCAACTAAGGCATTGGGCAATGTTTGACCGTAAATTTGAATAGTTACTATTGGGTTTCCTGGGTCTTCATACTTAATGGGTGTTTCCTTTTCTGATAATAGGTCAGATAAAGTGCCGACTACTTGAACTCTTGGATTATCTATTATATTCCTCCTTGGTCTTTTTATGCACAATTCTTTAATAGTTTTTGCGTATATCGGGATGTCTTGAATGGCCTGGAGGAATGGAATTTTTATGTACAAATTTTGTAATTCTCCTAGAATGTCAAAATTAGGTTGTTGTATAGGTCGAGGTATGAATAATCGTTCTGGGAAAGGTGGAGAGGATGTGGTTGCTTGATTATGAGTTTGTTGTCTATTCACATCCTCCTCTTGTGACAGATGTTCTCTAGGTAACTGATCTTCAATCTGAACCGTTTTATTTCCCTCAGTTTGGATAGTACGCCCAGATCTTAGCTGAAGATCATTGCACTCCCTCAGATCGGGTCCTTCTTCTAGTGTTTCTAAAATTTGGAGAGCTTGGACCGGTCTGTTATTTGGATTGGGATTGGGCTGGGCAGGGAGTTGGGGTCTCAGATTAGATTTGGGATTTTGCTGTAAAGCTGGCAGTGTAGGTTGAGGGAAAGGAATATTTCCTACTGGCTGCTGTGTTGGTCTCTGCCAGTTAGACTTCAAGGCTGAGCTTTGTGAAGTGGGGGGAGTCCATTGTGTTGGATATGGGTTGCTTTGCCAGTATGGTGGGGGATAGGGAGGATTCGACCAACCAGATTGGCTTGTCTGATTTAGCCATGGGTTCGCAGAAGGATATGACTGCGATGACCAGTTTGGAAATGGGGGCTGAAACTGACTTTGCCATGTATTATACTGTTGAGTATTGTACTGCGGATACTGGAAAGAAGAAGCTGGGTCTGAAAACATACCAGTTTGTCACGGCTGCCACTGACGATGCTGGTTGAGTAAATATACTGCTTCTGGTTCTTCTTCTGCTTCCTTATATACCACTTTCAGTCCAGGTAATGACGGACAACTTTCTGTAGAGTGATCCCTTGTACATATGGTGCATGTCTGGACTGTATCTAGTGGACACTCCTTATGGCTATGCTTCTTCTTGCATCTAGGGCAGAAGATTGCTAAATTCTGTTCTGCCTCCATTTGCTTTTGCTTGGCCTGCAAAACGTCCAGTTGTGTAGTCAGTGTTCCTAGTATATCAGTTTTAAAATTTTCAAATAAATTTCCAATTTCCACACACGTTACTCCTTCTGATGGGATCTTGTTTTCTCTTACAAACTGATCATGTTCTGTTGGTTTGTTTCGTGTACTGCCTCTCGAACTCCTGATGCATAAATTAATTATGTCCGCAAAAATTTCCTGATAAATATCCCCTTTCCCCATAATGTTCAATGTTTCAATCCATTGCTCTTTCATGCCCCTTATTAATGCTGTTTTCAACACGTTATCAGGCAAAGGCAGTGATGCATAGGGAGATCTTTGTAGATTATACTGGAAACGTTCCACATATTCTTCTAATGTTTCATTTGGTCTAGCTATCATCTGAAATATTTCACCTTTTAGTTCTCTAGACCTGCAATAGTCTTGATATTTTTTTAAAAAGGATTCTTTCATTTGTTCCCAATTATTTATAACCCCACCACCTAATACCATAAACCATCTTAAAGCAACCCCTTTCAGAGTAGAGGGGAACAATTTTAGTTTCTGGAGGTCAGTGGTGTAATCATATCCCCTACACAGTACATCAAATTCAAATAAAAATGCATCCGGGTCCTCCGATGTAAGCCCGTGAAATGTAGGGATATGTTGAAGGGGGATTGCTTTCATGGGGGCATTTGCTGCGGAATCCACAATGGGGTATTGTAATGTAGAGGTTTGGGTGTTTGGCGGATTTTGAGCCATTGGGTCAAATATGTGCCAATAACCTTCCGGAATATCTAAGAGGGTATTCCTAGGTTGAGAGGGAATGTCTTTGACAAGAACAGTTTTAATAGCACTTCCTCTATCTGGGATTTCTGTCTGAGGGGATTGGGTCCCTTCAATAATAATTTTTACTGCACTTCCTTTGTCTGGGTTATTCAATGGCTGAGTTATCCTTAGAGGAGATCTCGGCTCCTCAGTCTCCCTTGTTTCCACTTCACCTTCACAAAGATTACTGAAATTCCCTTCTTGCAATCGTTCTGGAATAGAATTTTCAATTTCTTGAAAGTCCTGCTCGTCAGTTTGACTATGCACCTCAGCGAAGGCTACAGATGGTGAACCTGTGGCCTGAAGGGAGCTAGTTTGGAAATAACTTTCCTGGGTCCTACTAAAGGCTGAGATTCGGCTTTCTTATAGATTTCGTCTATGAAGGTTGATCGACCAAGGGTCACCGGCCCCTTAGCTTTTTCTGGCTTTGGCAAAGGTTTGGAATTTTTCTCTGGCTTTTTCTGCTTAGTCATGCACTCAATTTAACTACTAAATCCTTCTTAAGCAGATAACAGTAAACCTGCAGGAAAGTGGGCAAAGGAGCAGGGCTTTTACATGCTCCGTACGTAGGTTCTTACCTTCCATTTTCAAAACCCAATTCTTCCCTAGCAGGTTTGTACACTACCCTGAAAAAAAACAAATGGCTACACTCTTTCCCTGGCAACGGCGCCAAAATGTAGAGCTATAAAAAGGGTCTCTTTCACCTCCAGTTACCTCACATTAATATGTCAATCCAGGAACGTCTGGTTATTTCAAAGAGTGTCTCAGTTTGAGGCTTAGCACTTGTCAGAGTAATGCTCGTAGTACATCTAATGAAAACTACAAAAGTAAATTAATGCGAGTCTACAACCTAACTACTTCAAAAGGCTAAACCACACAAGGTAATGCATCAGTCAAAGGTTCGGTAGCAATAACCCATCCTTTTCGTAACTGATGAGAACAAGTCTGAGGTCTGGGAGCCAGGTAGTAGATGCTGACGCTCACTACAGCCTGAGATCGTCCTTAATAAATAGAAATGCAAGGCAAGTAAAGAAAATAGCAATGAAATAAAACAACACATCAGTCAAGGGTTCGGTAGCAATAACCCACCGCTTTCATAACTGATGGGAGAAAATCAGAGGTCTGGGAGCCAGGTAGCAGATGCTGATGCTCACTACAGCCTAAGACCGTCCTTAATAATTAAGAAATGGCAAGTAAATAAAACAACAAATCAGCAATCTTGAAATGGAACAACAATTGAAATGGAACAACAACTAAAATGGAACATCAATTCAGAAATGGGACAACAACTAAAATGGAACAGCAGTTGAAATAAGCAGTAACAAAGTTCGTCAAGCTGTAACTCTATTTAATCACTCCAATCAAAACATCAATCCTTCGCTCTTAAAAGATGTACACATACTATAGAACAACACTACCGATGAAATAATATTAAAACCATATAAATGCAACGTGCTTAATCTGACTCTGTTATCACTCTAAATAGAAACACACAATTGCATCTCAAGATGAAAACAGTAACATCCAAGGATTCAATAACTATGTGAAATCAGACTCTTCAAGATAAATTCTGTAATGCTAAATCACAATCGCATAAAACTCTGACAATATCCTGTAGAGATTAACCAACACTTAAAGAATTGGTAACATGATGCAGTGTCAATACAAGACTTTTGTTTGCAGGAGCATTAAATGAATTGAACATAACAGAGCATGTAATATAAATGTTCTTAAAACACAACAAATTACTAGATCATGTTGATAAACAAACCACACAGAAACCACATGTAATGGTACAAGAGCAAGTGTCCTCCAGGGTCGGGCCCTTAGCCTCCAGGGGTACACCACTTAAGATTGATCCAGGCTCAAAGATAAAAGAGTAACCAAGTCTGTATTAATGCATGAAATAGAATTACAGTAACTCAAGTCTTCAACAGAACATAAAGATCATAGTGTTGATCTTTCTTAAAAGAAATTACATACAAAGTCCTCCCCCTCTAGCTAACAAAGCTATCCCTTATATAAGGATGATGACGAAGATATCTAGATACAGAAATAGATAAAATAGCGATCCCTCAGGATCTAAGATCCTGAGGGATTCGCAGAATCGTTAATCCTGAGTCACTTCTTTCCTTTTCTTCTCCGAGATGGTATCTCCGCTTCCTTTCCTGGGTTGGTCCTTTTTGATTTGGTTTGCACACGGTCTGCCGTCAAAGGGACAATAGTTAGTTCATCTTTGTCTTTTCCTTTGGGATGGCCACTTTCCGTTTTTCCTCCCTCCTACACATAGGAATGATAATTATCAGCATTTCCTATTAATCTCACGTGTTTCGTTATAAATCCTCATTATTATCTAAGTTTCTAATGCAAAAGGCTTATAAGTTCTAATGAAAAGATACTGAAATAACCATTGAAACATACCTTCTTTGATACTCCACAACCAGTACATCTTCCACAATCCCCTTAAGGGTCATGGTGGAGCGGTCTGCTAACTGCAGTACTATTGAGGTCTTTCTCAGGGAACACTGAAAGTTGAGTTTAAGCATAGTGTCCCTGGTCATCACATTAATGGCAACCCCTAGACCAATCAAGCTATGGGGGATCATGGTGCCATTGATGTGGACATCGAATACAAGACTCCCAGGGTCTAGATATTTAAGACAGATCACCTACCCCAACATTAGGTCGGACAGTTGTCCTATGACATTGATAGTTGTGGCATATCTCTTGTACCTGCCTGGGTGCCTGAAGCACTTCTCCTTGATCATCTTGTTGTATATAGGCACATCCTTTATGGCTTGGAGAAGCGGTATCTTTACACATAACTATTTCAATTCTGCCAAAAGTTTAGTTTCTTCCGGGGTCGGTTGTGTGGTTCTAGTTAGTTTCTCAGGAAATGGTGGAATGACTTTTGGTTCACTTTCCTGTTTTTCTTCCTCATTCTCCTTAGGAGGAGGTTGGCTATCTGGGAGAACCTTCCCATATCATAGGTTAATCTCCTGAATCTCCATAACATAGGTTGGGCATGATGTTTATCCACTATATACCTGCTGGGCCTGTCTATTGTTAGGGTTCGGGTTCGGTTGAGTAGGTATTTGGGGTGGTCTTGGTGGAGTAGGAGGTAACGGTTGTGGTTAAGCAGGTGGTGGAGGCAAAAGAGTGGAAGGAGAGTTATACTAGGGCCTCCACCCCTGATGAGGTGCATTCCATTGAGGCTGTGGCTGAGCATAAGAGTGAAACGAGTGAGTAACTGGCAGAGCCTGGTACTGAGGAGGATATGACCAAGGAGGGGGTGTGGACCAGGAAGGATGAGCATGGGGACCCCAAGAAGGCATGGAAGTGGCTTGATTGGGGTTGTAATAGTTTTGGGATGTCCCTTGCATTTCCTGCTAGTAAGATTTGGGTCCATGTGGCCTCCTTTGGTTCATGAAATAGAGTGTTTTAGTGACTCCTTCAGCCCCCTGATATGTAGCTTTAATTCTGGGCAAGGAAGGGCACTGGTTCGTAGGATGGTATTCTTCAAAAACTACACACACCTCTATAGAGTGCAGTGGACACTCGTTCCTAGGATGCTTTCTAGTGCGCATGGGACAGAAGATGGCCAAAGCCCTCTTAGCTTCCTATTGCTTCCTTTTGATATGTAGGGTATCCATCTACATGGCAAGAGTCTGCCTCACCTCGCTCTTGAAATCTTCCAGCCAATTCTCAAGTTCGTTTCTAAGGGATGAACTAGATGAGGATGTACTAGCTAAAGGTTGACTTCCCCTACCTCTCTTTCTAGCTGACCTGGAATGATTTCTAAACAAAGTCTTTATGTCATCATAAGGTAGTTGATAGATGTCTCCCTCAGCCAACAAATGGAGGGTATCTAGAAGGTCTTCAGGGAATCCTCTAAGCATAACCAACTTCAGAGATCCAGGGTTGAGTGTGCACCTAGCCATTTTATAACTGAGTTGAAATCTTTCTTCATAGTCTTCTAAAGATTCCTCACTTCCCATGGTCATTCGGAAGATTTCTTCCTTGGTATCCTTTGACCTACAGTAGTCTCGATATTTGTTGTTAAAGGCTTATTGCATCTGAGCCCAAGTTGTGATACTGGTTCCAAGTAACCCCATAAACCAGTGCAAGGCTGCATCCTTCAGGGTGGAAGGAAATAGTTTCAATTTCTGCTCATCTTCTGCATAGTTATAGGTTCGACAGAGAACAACAAATTCAAATAAGAAGGTATCAGGATGTTCGGTAGTCAGTCCATGGAAGTGAGGTAAGGCTGAAGGGCTTATGTTTTTCATTTTTGTGTCCCCATTGGTCTCTCAGATAGGAAACACACCTTCTATTCTTTCCCCATTTCCTCAAACGTTTCTGTTTTTAGCCATGGTCTCAGGAGGAATTGTTGCTTGCTCTTATTCTATTATAGGATCTTCGTATATCTCTGGAGGTTCACCTATAGGTTCTTCTAGATCATTGCCACCAAAGAAGAGAGAAGGGTGAGTCAGTGATGTGGTGGGGGTGTTGGGTAGGAATTTTCCTGAATTGTCTCTGTTCCTACGAGGCATGAAAGGAAATATCTTTTTGGGTGATTTTTGTTTTTGTTTTTTGTTTTTTCTTGTACCTACAAAAATAAAATGGATTGAGCAACAAATTGCAACTGATTGAAATGAACTTGCTGAAATGAAATTCCAGAATTGAAATGAAAGCAGGAAATGTCTAATCTACACTTGCTGAAATGGAAATTGCAGAATTGAAATGAAAGCAGGAAATGTCTAGTCTACGCTTGCTGAAATGAAATTGCATAATTGAAATGAAAGCAATAAATGTCTAATCTACACTTGCTGAAATGGAAATTTCAGAATTGAAATGAAAGTAGGAAATGTCTAATCTATGCTTGCTGAAATGAAATTGCAGAATTGAAATGAAACAACTACTCTACTTTTGCTGAAATAAACTACTTAGCAGAATGTTGTAGTAGAAAAGAGAAGAAAAGTAGTAATCACAAAATACTCTGATGCTTCCTCGACAACGGTGCCAAAAAGAGCGGTGAGCTCCAGTATTGTAGCAATAATGCTGCAACTCGTGGGGCTTCCTTGGTTACTTTTATCAACCCGGTAGTTCGTAACAAACTTGGAAGCGACGGTGCTGTATGCACAAGTACTAGCTCTTACTGCAGGCTGTCACTTGATCAGTTGGCGCAAGTTTGTTAGGATCTTAAGCCAACTTCTATGAGTTCTCAGAAGAAACCTTTACTGTGATGGAAGAAAGCTAACTCTATAGAGGCTATTCTACTTGTAGAAAGAGAAGGAAAACTGAAAGGATATACAAACCCTAGCAAACCCTAATGAACCCGAATTTTGCAAGAAAAGAGATAGAAACTACTGAAATGGGTGTCATTGACTACTGAAAAGGTAAATTGCATTTATTGAAGCTACTTCTGAAGAGAAATGAGAGGGAATCATCTTTTTGTACTTTTGAGTATTTTTATGTGGAATTATTATGCTTATGGTTTGACTGGTTGTGACTATGCAGAGGTTTGGTGGCCAAGGAAGATGGAGTTGACTTTTACAGATGGTGAGGAAGGTGTGGAGAGGTCCTAAGAAGTCCCTAGTACCCTTATGGAGACTTCCATTGCGATCAGACTTCGAAAAATCCCTTGCAGGAAATTCTACAAGAGGCCGTAGGGGATCTACAGGGGATTCTACAAGAGGATCTACAGGAGGAGGCCAAAAGTGGTTTTTGGAGGTTTGAAGGTGGAAGAATGATTAGAAAAGGGAAATGAAGGCTAGATGAAGGTGTTGAGGGGTCTAGGACTCTTTCAATGAAGATTAGGAATGAAGGAGATGGTTGGGTTTGTTCAAAAGGCAAAAAAGCAACTTTATGGAAAAATTCAGGAATTAGGGTAGATTGGCGAAGTATGGCGAAAGAGTGCGGAAAAATTTGAGAGATGAGCTGATACAGGCAGTGTTATGGAGGAAGGGTAAGCTGGGATCTTCTACAAGAGAGCTGCGCACTTCTCAAAACCGACCAAAGCAAAAACCAAAAAACAGAGTTTTGTCTATTTTAACCTAAAATATGACCTAAAACTAGAGAAATGCCGAACATACTTCATGAGTAGAAAATTATGTGAGAAAAACATGTTAGATGAACAGGAAATGATCTAAGCATGTGAATCCAAACTAATATCAACTTCTCCAACTCGAAATATCACACTAACAATTGCATTGGAAGAGCAAAGACTGTGTTTTTGGTGGCAGCAGTAGTGCCTTGACCTCAAATCATGATCCCGAGGAGGGAGAAAGGAGATCAAGACCTACTGGTAGCCTTTTTGGATCTTTTTCTGTTACTGCAGCAAACTACTTAAGCAACTTGAAGCAAGAACAACTATTCTAACCATCAAAAGCAACCTAATTTAACAAAGCAAGATTAACCTAAACAACATAAATTATCTTATGAATGCAAGCAAAAGCATCTAAATACACAAAGGAGGTGATAGGAACTTCGGTTGGGCCCTAACCCAAGAGCCTCAACCCTTTAGGAAAGATCAATGCTGGTTCAAAACTGGATTCATCTTCATTGATAAAAAAAATAATAGCAGTTACATCACAAAACTGTGTTCAAAAAGAGCTCGAAAATGAGCTGAGTACAAGGCTGCACAACAGTGCGAAAATATACTATGAAATGGCTAACCTGCTAAGGCTTGAAGCCTTCTTATTTATACAAGTGGGGACTCCCAACAGTCCCCCTAAACTTAAGGAACTTGGCTGCCTAGAACTGAAGATAACAACAGCCCTACTTGGCTTGCTCGACTACCCCTTGGAATCATCAATGTGGGCCTTTTCACTCTGAGTTGTTGATGAAGAATTTTAGGAAGGGGTCATTTAATGAAGGGGACATCCCTCCTATAAGTCCTCATCCCTGTTTCCTCGCGTTTGGCTATCATTTTGCTCCTAAATTCCTGGTCCTTGTCCAAAATTGTCCAAAAAATATGCAATAAACACTAATTAGACCACATGGTAAGGTGACTATCCCCATTCACTCTATTGACATAAATATATTCAAAAAAATACTCAAAAATATTGAGAATGGTGGATTAAATGAAAATAATAGGCATAATGAGCCCATATAGTTACCCATTTATGGGGCTCATCAACTGGCCGTTTCTTCGTGGACGTAGCCCAAACTGGGTGAACCACGTATATTTGTGTCTCTCTTGTTTTATGCATTTTCTGTGTTTATATTTTTGCAATATTTTATGTGTTCCATTTCTCTGTAATATATAATTTTCTAAAATTTGGTATCAGAGCCAAAGGTCTATTTGGCTGAAAAACTCGCAGGAGAGAAGGGTTCCTGGTTCGAGTGGGAGTAGTGGCAGAAGATGGTAGGTCTAGGGTCGAAATATTCAATGACCAAAACTACCAGCTGTGGAAGATGCGGATGGAAGATTATATGTATCAGAGATATTTGTACCAACCATTGAGCAGAAAGACAAAGAAGCTGACGAGTATGACAGACATTTAATGGGATACTCTCGGCAGAAAGGCACTTGGAACAATACGGCTGTGCTTAGCGGCGTCGGTAGCATTTAATATTTCAAAGGAAATGAAAACAAAGGGTTTAATGTCGACATTGGCCAAACTATATGAAAAATCCTTGACCTCAAATAAGGTATTTCCTATGAAGTGTTTATTTAATATGAAGATGTCAGAAGGTAGATTTGTTGCTGATCATTTAAGTGAATTTAATACAGTTACCAGTCAGTTAAGTTTTGTAGGGGTAAATTTTGATGATGAAGTTAGGGCTCTGTTATTTCTGTGCTCATTGCCAAAAAGTTGGAATGGTTTAGTTATGGCCATTAGTAACTCTGCCTTTGGATCTAGTACTTTAAAGTTTGATGATGTTGTCGATGCAATCCTTGAAGAGGAAATGAGACAGAAAAGCTCCGATGAGACATTAGGTAATGCTTTGACTGCAGAGACTAGGGGAAGAAAAATGGAAAGAGGAAAGAGCCCTAGATATCACAGTAAGTCAAGAAAAGGAAGATCCAAGTCTAGATCGAGGATAGTGTGTTGGAAATGCAGGAAGAAAGGACACCTAAAGAAAGAATGCAAGTCTCGGAAGGGAAAAGAAGGAGACGCGCAACAAGAAAACAATCATGAAGCGAATGTAACAGGTGATGTGTTGCAAGATGCTTTGATTATTTCATTAGAAAATATTATTGATGCCTGGGTGGTAGATTCAGGGGGCTCATTCCATGCCACACCTGATAGGAAACATTTTTATGATTATGTTCATGGAGATTTTGTACAAGTTTGATTGGTTGTTGATAGACCCTGTAAAATCATTGGAATGGGTATAATTTTCATAAAACAGAAAAATGGAAATCGATGGCTATTGAAGGAGGTAAGGCATGTCCCAGATTTGAATAAAATATGATTTCAATAGGGTAGTTGGGAGGTGAAGGCTGTGTGACTACTTTTACAGATAATACCTGGAAGGTCACAAAAGGATCCCTGGTAATAGCAAAAGGAGAAAAGGCTGGTACATTGTATGTATGCAATGGTATTTCTAATTCTGTTAATGCTTTAATCTCTACAGGAGAAGATACGACATTGTGGCATCATAGGCTCGGGCACATGAGTGAGAAGGGGATGAAAATTCTCCACTCAAATTTTTTTTTGCCAGTTTTGAAGCATGTTGGTTTAAAATTCTGTGAGAATTGTGTTTATGGAAAACAGAAGAGAGTCAGATTCCTAAGAGTTGGGAAAGAAAAGAAGAGAGAAAATTTAGAGCTTATGCATATAGATGTATAGGGACCTGCTCAGGTATCATCTCTTGGTGGCTCTTGTTATTATGTTATTTTTATTGATGATGCAACTAGAAAAACCTGGATTTACTGTATTCAAAATAAATTTGATGTATTTGATACTTTTAATAAATGGAAAGCTTTGGTTGAAAATGAGACAGGAAAAAGGTTGAACTGTCTCATATTAGACAATGGAGGTGAATATTGTAGCAAAGAGTTTGATAGGTACTGTTCAAAGAATGGAATTCACAGAGACAAGACAGTTACAGGAACACCACAAGAAAATGGTGTGTCAGAAAGGATGAACAGGACAATTGTGGAGCGTGCAAGGTGCATGAGATTGCATGCATGATTTCCTTTACAATTTTGGGGAAATGCTGTAGATACTGCTGTTTATCTAATAAATAAAGGGCCTTCAAGTTCCTTGGATGGCAGTATTCCAGAGGAGGTAGGGACAGGTAAAAAGGTGAACTACTCTTTTTAAAGACTTTTGGTTGTGAAGCCTTTGTCCACATTAATAAAGAAAATAGAACAAAGCTTGAGGCAAAATCAAAGAAATGTACCTTTATTGGATATGGTGTTAATGATTTTGGTTATCGCTTTTATGATTATGAAAACCAAAAAATCATTAGGAGCAGAGATGTCATATTTAATGAAAAGGTTTTGTCTAAGGATCAACTACAGGAAAAGAAACATGAAAAAGAAAACAGAGAATACATAGTGCTTGACGAGATTAAGAAAAAGTGATGGTGCATGAAAATCATAATGATCAACAGTCAAAACAACAACCACAACAGCAACAAGTAGCTCAAACACCTGAAAGTGGTGTTAGAAGATCTACCAGGATAAGTAGACCCCGTGAACGATACTCTCCTTCATTATATTATGTATTGTTGACTGATTCTGGTGAACTAGAATGTTATGAAGAAGAAGTACAGGTAGAAACTAGGAAAAAGTGGGAGCAAGCCATGAAAGAAGAGATGGATTCCTTAGCACATAACTAGACTTGGGACTTAGTCAGGTTGCCTGCATGTAAAATAACATTGCAGAATAAATGGATTTACAAGTTGAAGGAAGAAGATGTAGGTAGAAAAAAGTATAAAGCTAGACTTATGGTGAAAAGGTTTGCACAGAAAAAGGGTATATACTTTGATGAAATATTTTCTCCTGTTGTTAAAATGACTTCAATCAGAACTATTTTAAGTCTAGTAGCAGCTGAAGATTTGCATCTTGAGAAGTTAGATGTAAAGACAACCTTTCTCCACGGGGATTTGGAGGAAGAGATATATATGCAGCAACCACAAGGATATGAGGTAAAAGGGAAGGATAAAATAGTGTGCATGTTGAAGAAGAGCTTGTATGGCTTTAAACAGTCTCCAAGGTAGTGGTATCTAAAATTTGACAGGTTTATGTCTGAACAAGGTTATACTAGATACCACTCTGATCATTGTGTTTATCTCAAAAGGAAAAATGATGGTAGCTATATTATATTGTTATTGTATGTAGATGACATGCTTGTTGCAGGTTCTAATGTGCAGTAAATAAATGTGCTCAAAAGAAAATTTGGAAAACTCATTTGCAATGAAGGATTTGGGTGCTGCAAAACAAATCTTTGGTATGAGAATAACTAGAGATAGGAAGAATCACAAATTAACATTGTCTCAAAGTGAGTACATACAAAAGGTGTTGAAAAGGTTTAATATGTAGAATGCAAAACCAATTAGTATACCTTTGGCTAGCCATTTAAAATTAAGTAAGGAGGAGTGTCCCAAGGCTCAGGAAGAAATGGCTCATATGTCTAAAGTTCCATATGCATCAGCAGTTGGAAGCTTAATGTATTCAATGGTTTGTACAAGGCCTGATATTGCACATGCAGTGGGAGTTGTAAGCAGGTATATGAACAATCCAGGAAAAGAACATTGGATGGCGGTGAAGTGGATTCTCAAGTATTTGAGAGGTACCACAAATCAAGCACTATGCTTTGGTAGTTCAAACATTGCTTTACAGGGATATGTTGATGCAGATATGGTAGGTGATAGAGATAATAGGAGGAGCACAACAGGGTATGTGTTTACTATAGGTGGAACAACTGCCAGTTGTGTCTCAAAACTACAAAGTGTTGTTGCACTTAACAGAAGCAGAGTATGTTGCTGTTATAGAGGCTAGTAAAGAAATGATTTGGTTACGAAGGTTTCTGGATGAATTGGGTAAGAAACAGGAGTTGGGCAAGTTATACAATGACAAATAGAGTGCCATACATCTTGCAAATAACTCTGCATTTCATTCCAAGACTAAACATATACAACTCAAGTACCATTTCATACAGTTAGCGTTGGAAGATGGACAATTAAAGCTGGAAAAGATACCCACGAGCCAGAATCCTGCAGATATGTTAACAAAAGTTGTGACCAGGGAGAAACTGAGAATCTTCTCAGTTTCAATTGGTCTTCAAGTATGATGAAGAAGATGAGAAACAACCAGGTCCAAAGTGGAGCCATTGTCCAACAAATGAAGCAGCGGTGGAGTTTCTATAATCAGTCTCCAAGTGGGAGATTGTTGGGTGTGGAGCCTGATTATCTTTTGTATTGAAAGGTATCGCTGCATTGGACCCCAGTTCAAAATGGGGCGACAATGTTGCCTATAAAATATTCTCTGCAGGGGGGGTCCAAGGGGGGGCAGCTGTGAATTTTTGGGAGCCTCCCCCCCTAGTGGGGGGATCGAGGTAGTGCCCCCGTAGCTAAGAATAGATGTAAAATTGCCTTGTAAAATGTTGTAATTTCGTAGTCAATCTGGGCTGTTCATTAGGCAGAGATCTGATGGTAGAAGTTATGTTTAATTTAGGGTTTTTTTCCCTAGAAGGCAACCCCTCGCTATAAATGAGGGAACTGTATTGCGTCTATGTAGATCTATATTCTGAGTGAGGAAGAGAGAGGAGATTGAGAGCGAAGTGGTAATTACAACACATCTGATGTAGGTTGTATCTCTTCAGTTTGCTGGATAATACAAAAAGGAGGACTGGCTATTTATTCGTGGACGTAGCCCAAACTGGGTGAACCACGTATATCTGTGTCTCTCTTGTTTTATGCGTTTTCTGTGTTTCTATTTATGCAATATTTTATGTGTTCCATTGCTCTGTAATATATATATTTCTGAAAGTCATCTCCATAGGTGGAGGCAAGGAATGTAGGTTTTAACCCCATAGAGAAATTACCTGCACATGAATTCTAAAACACAGAAAATAAACAATGAGAGATCATAACACATAAAACACATATATATAGAGATTTTCCCCTGGATCCAAAAACTGGGACTACCAGCTTGATTTTTCATTATGTTCCTTTCAATGTTACAATACATATTTATACATGCCGAAGCATCTAATACCATGGACCGAAAACCATCGCGTCCAAAAAACATGTGCAAGAATCATGCACAAAACCATAGGTGGGTCCACCAAACCTAACATAGGGTCCAAAACGAAAATTTTCCGGGGCGCTGCCCCGGACTCGATAAATTGGGGTTATGGGTGCCCTTCAAACCCCTTGTTAACTACGTGGAAAGAATATAACACAACCCAACATTCTTCCACTTGTTGTTTTCATTCCATAGGGGGCCACAAGAGAGATTAGTCATTTTCCTAGCCTTGAAATGCCCATTGTATCTCTACACCAATAGAACTTCTTAGAGCTCACAAATTTTGTCAATGCATCTGCAGTATTCTTCAAAGTGTCCAGCTTTACCAGCAACACCTTTTTGTCTTCTATCATATCTATCACAAAGTGATACTGAACATCAATGTGCTTTGTCTTTGAATGATATGCGAGGTTCTTTACCAAGAAAATTTCACTTTGGCTGTCACAGTCTATCCTTATAGCTTCCTCTACTAACCCCATACCTGAACACAATCTCTGCAACCAAATTGCTTCCTTGCTTGCATGAGTGGCTGCCATGTATTCTGCCTTTGTACTTGATAGTGCCACTACAGATTGTTTCTTACTCATCCAACTGATTGCACTTCCAAATAGGTTAAACACATACGCACTTGTAGATCTTCTTTGATCCAGATCTCTAGCCTAGTTTGCATCAACAAAGCCATGAATATCCAACACTTTGTCCAATCCTGGTCTTCCTTGATAGCACAGACCATAATCACTAGTGCCACACAAATACCTGAAAACCCGC
The DNA here is from genome assembly GCA_000404065.3 of Pinus taeda. Lineage (NCBI taxonomy): Eukaryota > Viridiplantae > Streptophyta > Pinopsida > Pinales > Pinaceae > Pinus > Pinus taeda. The sequence goes on along the minus strand of APFE030307827.1, from coordinate 104,995 downwards.
TTCACTGCTGTCTAATACTCCTTTCCTGGTTTTGACATAAACCTGCTCAATACTCCCACTGCATGTGCAATGTCTAGTCTAGTACAGACCATTGCATACATTAGGCTATTGACTACACTTGCATATGGAACACGGGACATTTCCTCTTCCTCTTCTTATGTCTTGGGACATTGTTCAGCAGATAACCTCACATCTACAGGAATAAGAACCTTCACCAGTTTACTATCCTGCATATTAAACCTCTGCAGTATTGTCTCGACATACTTCCTCTGGTTTAACCAGAGCTTCCTCTTAGCCCAATCTCTTTTAATTTCCATGCCCAAAATATAGTTTGCAGCACCAAGATCTTTCATGTCGAATTTGGAGGACAATTGGGTCTTCAAATCCTGGATAATTTCTTTGTCATTTCCAACCAGCAACATAGCATCCACATACAAGACCAAATAAATAACATGGTCACCAATTAATTTAAAATACACACAGTGATCTGCTTTGCTTCTAGCGAAGCCAGGTCCCCATATAAATGTATCAAATTTTTGATACCACATCCTTGGTGACTGTTTTAACCCATACAAAGACTTATTTAACTTGCATACCAGTTCTTTCTTACCCTTCACTACAAAGCCTTCAGGTTGCTTCATGTAGATTTCCTCTTCTAGATCCCCATTAAGAAATGTTGTCTTCACATCCATTCATTCTACCTTAGAATCAAAAGCAACAACAACAAATAAAAGTAATCTAATAGAAGTTACATTGGCAACAGGAGAAAAAATATCACCAAAATCAATTCCCAACACCTGGGAATAACCTCTTGCTACCAACCGAGCTTTGTATTTCTCCACTTTTCCTTCTGCATTTGTCTTCTTTTTGAACACCCATTTGCTGCCAATGGGTTTCCTTCTAGCTGGCAACCCCACTAGATCCCAAGCCTCATTTTTGTGCAAAGATGCCATTTCATCAACCACAACCTCTTTCCAGAGTTTTCCATCCTCTGAATCTACTGCTTCCTTCACAGTTCTGGGATCATCGTCAATAATAGATAAAGAAAAATTTGAACAGAAAGCAAATGGACTATACCTTTCAGGTTGCCTTCTTTCTCAAACTTATCTTCTCATAGCTGAAGTTTGTGGCTCTTCATCTTCTGATTCCTCCTCTGTTGTAGAGTCTGATTCTTCCTCCTTTAGCTCAAACTCTATCTTCTCAGGTTCCTTTCGTTGGACTTCATGTTTAATAACATCTT
>APFE030307827.1:42861-103489 GCA_000404065.3 Pinus taeda | reverse complement strand
GCATCACATCCAAATACCCTCAGATGTGAAAGAGAGGGTTTCTTACCAGTCCATACCTCTTGTGGAGTCTTATCCTCCAACGCTGATGAAAGTGACCTACTAACCAGGTAACATGCAGTATCCACCGCCTCTGCCCAGAATTCATGTCCTAACCCGGCACCACTGAGCATGCTTCTTGCCCTTTCCATCAACGTCGTATTCATTCTTTCTGCAACTCCATTTTGTTGAGGTGTATATGGAGTAGTCTTCTGTCGTGCTATACCACACTTCTTACAAAATTCTTCAAATTCCTTACTGCAAAACTCTCCACCATTATCTGTCCTTAGCACCTTTATCTTCTTCTCTATTTGGTTTTCCACCAGAGCCTCAAATTCTTCAAACCTGTCACAGACTTCAGATTTCTTCTTAAGGAAATATATCCATGTATTCCTTAAGAATTCATCTATAAATGATACATAGTACACAGACTTACCCAGTGATGGAACCTTCACAAGTCCAAGCACATCACTGTGCACAAGTTCTAATATATGTTTCGCCCTCTTACTACCAAATGGAAAACTCACCTGATTCTGCTTCCCATATACACAATTTTCACATAAATCAAAATCCAAAGAGCTACTACTCATACCTTCTACCATACCTTTACCATGAAGTATCCAAAGGCCCTTTTCTCTAATATGTCCAAGCCTTTGATGCCACAGCATGGTCTTCTCTCCAAAGACCACTAGATTTTCTACTCCACTTTCAAGAACCACAGAACTATTGCACCCATCAATAACAGTGCTTCCTTATAACTTGTACAGAGTTCCAAACCGAACTCCCCGCATCAATACCAGTGCTTCCCGAACCATCTTGCATGTATCCTTCTCGAACACTATTTTTACACCTACATCATCCAACTTGCTAATAGAAATCATATTTTTGGCTAATGCAGGAATATGTAGAACACCTAGAAGCGTTCTAACCCTTCCACCTTGCAACTTCAACTTTACTTTTCCACGACCAACGATTCTAGCCTTCTTGTCATCCCCCACGAATACATCACCACCATCATATTTCTCATACTCGCAGAACCACTCTCTATGGGGAGTGAAGTGAAAGGATGCACCTGAGTCAATCAACCATGCCTCATGATCTACACGTGTACTTGAAGAAGCCAAGTACACATCCCCACCTTCATTTGAGGTGGTTTTCGCCATTGCAGAAGGAGCCTCATCAAATCCCTTTCCTTTGTCAGGAGCTTTAGATTTACATTTCCTTTTAAAGTGCCCTTCCTTTCCACATTTCCAGCACACCACCTTTACAGGTTTTCCTAGAGATTTTTATCTCCCTCTAGATTTAGATCTCCCACTCGATGACTTATCTTTGTTTTTATTCTAGGACCGTCCTCGTACAGACAAGGCATCACCATTCTAGCTCTCCATATTTTTCCATCTCATCTCCTCTGTCAGCAAGGATGAGACTATTTCATCAACATGCAAGGCAGTTGCATTGCTACCTATTGTAATAACCAAACTATCCCACGAATCTGCTAGAGAACACAACAAACTGATGCACTTATCTTCATCTGAAATTTTAATATCAACAGATGCTAACTGACTTACCATAGTATTAAATGTATTTAGATGCTCTGTCACCTAGCCTCCATATTTCATCCTCATTTTATACAACTTTTTCCGCAGGAATAGTTTATTCACCAGAGACTTAGATTGGTACAAAGTCCCTAACTTGTCCCACAAAGCCTTTGCCGTAGCTTCCCCTGATACATTCAGCAATACTCAATCTGAGACACACAATCGTATTGTGCTATTTGCCTTCCGATCCAACTTCTTCCATTCTTCATCGGTCACTGTTGTTGGTTTAGTACCTAGATCTATCGTGATCCACTGGTCTTTATCCACCAATAGATTCTCCATCTTGAGTTTCCACAACTCAAAACTCTGACCATTAAATTTCTCGATCTCTATCTTTCGACTACTCGCCATCTTCTTTCACCACCAAAATCGATCTCGCAGATCTCCCACTGAACAGGGTCTACCATAGGCCCAAGCAAAACCCCTCAGCAACAAAGGCGTTCCCTTGAAGCCAAAACAACTCTGATACCAAATGTAGGTTTTAACCCCATTCAAAAAATACCTGCATACGAATTCTAAAACACGGAAAAATAAACAATGCGAGAGCATAACACATAAAACGCATATACACAGAGATTTTCCCACTGGATCCCAAAATCGGGACTACCAGCTTGATTTTTCATTATGTTCCTTTGAATGTTACAATACATATTTATACATGCCAAAGCATTCAATACCATGGACCGAACACCATCGTGTCCAATACCATGGACCAAAAACCATCGCGTCCAATACCATGGACCGAAAACCATCGCGTCCAATACCATGGACCAAAAACCATCGCGTCCAATACCATGGACTGAAAACCTTCTAGTCCAAAAAACATGTGCGAAAATCATGCACAAAACCATAGGTGGGTCTGCCCAACCTAACATAGGGTCCAAAACCAAAATTTTCCAGGGTGCTGCCCCAGACCCCATAAAGTGGGGTTACGGGTGCCCTTCAAACCCCTTGTTAATTACGTGGAAAGAATATAACACAACCCAACAGATAATAATTGTCTCACAATTGTTTTATCGTTCCCTTTATGCGAATTCAAGGGAGAAATCATTGGGGTTACTTGGTTACCTACAGTCATCGAATTTTTGGTGGCTTGACAAAACTGTTGGATGAAAAGTAGAATCTCTAAGGTTTTGAGTGCTCTAGGGTTTAAATACTTGCCTAATAATCCGATGGGCATATTTATTTTCCACTCATATGAAATATTAATGCTCGTCGACGAAACAGGTAAATCTCCTTTGGGTTGGTAAATTATATATCAAACAAACAAAATTGGGATTATGTAGTTGAGAAAATGAAATGAAAGTAATCATTTACTTATGCTTGAAACAAAAATCAAAGGATGTTTCGAGCACATTATGAATATCAATTTAAGAGCAAGAATTCACCAATATGTGATGCCTGCCCAATGTGCCAGAGTTGATAGAAAATTATACCACCTTTCATATGTACCGCGTAAACAACTCGTTTCTAGGAGTTTATTTTTTCATTGGTAAAAATCCTCGGCGAATTAGGAAACCTTCCAAAACAAACTATCATATTACCTTGCAACATATTTATATTAACAAAGTTGTTGTTGGCGAGGTCTCAGAAATAGGGGGTGCCCAAATCATGTTTCTCTAATAGAAGAAGCTTTAGTGATGAGAAATCCTCCCGGACTGCTTCTCTGTGAATAGAACTTAAAATGGGTAGGCTGAGGAACATGATTTATTGCTTGCCATCTTGTCATTGCAGCCAGCACAACTCTGCAAGGTGAAATATGCCAAAAGTGATGGTGTTGGAAAATGTGATTCTAGTAGCATGCCTCAATCTGCAATGAGCCTTTACCCTTTATCCTTACAACCTTCATTATTAGAATCACCAAGCCCAACAGAAGCCATAAACCTTTTTCTCGTTTCCCATCTAAATCTTTTAGCTAGGTGGCCCATGGATCCCAATTGGTTTGGTAAGCAACTCCCATGGGATACCTAATTTCATAAGGAGTATTCTTGGGGTCAAACAAGGATGCCCCCATTTTTCCTTATCATGAAGGTGATTCTACTATGTTGATAGATAACTTGTACGACATTTTAAACCAAGAGGGTCGCGGCGATGGATAGACAATCCACGACAACTTTTGGTTATCGTAGTTCTCAACTCAGGTCTGGTTCTTACTATTTATTTCTCAAACTTGGAAACTGTATCATATTCTCATCGCAAACATTTCATTTTGATATCCAATGAGATGGAAAAAAACATCGGCAAAAACCAATTTGAATAGGTGAGACACTCTTCTCCTGATATCGTTGGTGCTCTGTTATGGTAAAATGGTTGAAACTTGAAAGTATATATTTTTAGGTTATAAGTCTAGCTCCCCTTTATTTTGGGTTGGAGTTGAGGTATTTCTCCCACTGCATTATATCGGTCTTTTAATTGCCTCATTACCAACCTCCTCTAGGCCTGAGTTGACTAAAGTTTGACTCCAATCTTTGGGGAAATAATCAAATCAGGGTCATTAAGAGATAACTTGGTCCGAAGCATTGTCACAATAGTCAAATTGACTATCAAACTTTATCTTATCTTTAAAAGGACAAAAAAAGTCGTTATTCTTGTTTATTTATCCGATTTCATAACTTGATCTCATAACATACATATGGAAAACCATCTTTCAATGCCCAAAATCCATGGCATTTTGTTGGTTGTGCTATCATCTATAGCATCTATGGATGCTATAGAAAGGAAGACTCAAGTAGAGATCACATCCATTGACATGACCTCTTTTGATTGCAAGGACTAGAGTGGTTCCAGAGGTTTGGAGATTAGAAAGTTTCTCCCCTTCAATGTGGCATTATGCACCCCATAAGGTGACATTCATGATGCACCCTAACATGTAGCACAAGGAGATAGTTTCCTTCCACATTCCCGGCTCCTCCTTTCGGCGTTCCTTTGCACCTCTTGGTGCAATTGCTAGTATTAGTATTGTTGTCAATTGAGTTTTATTATGAAAAAATATATATAATTAAGTAAACTATAATAACCACTTTAGTAAAAGTGGTTGATATACACCAATAAGAACCATTAAATTTTTTGGTTAAACTTTATTGTGATTACCTTACTATTTAAATAAAAATAAATGTCATTGTTAATAAATAGAAAAAGTGGTTTAACAATATTTTAACATGAAAGAAAATTATAATATATATATATATATATATATATATATAATAAAACTCTCTTTCTCTTTATATATGTATATATTTAAAATATATTACAAATTATTTAAAATATTTAATCATATCAAATATATTTTAAAAGTATAACAAATATATTTCAAAGTATATATTTATCAAAGTGTATATAAATAAAAGAAATAAAATCAAACTTTGGATTATATAATATATTAAATATTGTATATATAATATCAAATTATTTATAATATATATCAAACTATAATATAATATATATTATTATTAGTTATATAAACAAATTTTCCACGGGGCATAGAGGTGATGGTGACATGATGTTTTATTAAGGCACTCCATGGTGTAAAGGTCATCGGTTCAAAACTATGTGGCAAAAATTCAGCCATGCTAAGAGTTGTTGTGGCCTAGCCGAGTGCAATTCATGGATGATTTTGATAGTTTAGATGCCCCTGGTTCACAGTTATTCAAGCCACAGGTTAGTTGTTTTAGACATCTCATAATTCACATAAACTAGCAATCAAAAAAATTACACAAATAATCTATATTAATTTTTAAAAATAAAAAATAACTAATTAGTATATTATGTTTCTTTTTATCGCTTTATGTGATACCCCTTTTTCTAAAATTTGGTATTTTAACCCACTGATTTTCAAAATTTTCTTTGAGGACTTTTGTCAAACATTTAATGAGAAAACAATTTCACAAACACTTGGTGAGAAAAATAAATAGCATGTACAACAAGAATATTGCAATGGAAACAAATAATTTAATTAATATGACTGAACGATTTTACAATACAAAATCATTACATAAACCTGAATGTAGCTCCAACATTTAACTCACCATATCAAAGGAGAACTCGGTTTCTCTACGTGAATGCTCAACTCTAACAAATGGATTTAAACTCTGCAAATGGATATCATCCCTCGAAAAATGGATAGAACCCTAGTAAATAAACATCAACTCCAGTAAGATGGATAAAACCTTGGCAAAATGGATAGAACTCCGGCAAATAAATATCAACTCTAAAAGAATGGATAAAACCCAAGCAAATAAATATCAGCTACAGCAAAATGGGTAGATTGGCAACAAATAAATATCAGCTTCGGCAAAATGGATAGATCACCAACAAATAAATATTTTCTCCATCAAAACAGATAGAACCCCAAGAAATAACACAACTCTAGTAAATAATATCTGCAAACAAGCATGGCCCTCTGAATAGCTAATAAAAGTTGTCCCAACAATTGAGATGAATTCAGCCCACTGAAGATAATGACAAGAGATAAACTCATCCTTCTTAATAAATATGGTCCAAACATCAGCAATTCAATCTCCAAAAACAGATAGAACCCCAAGAAATAACACAACTCTAGTAAATAATATCTGCAAACAAGCATGGCCCTCTGAATAGCTAATAAAAATTGTCCCAACAATTGAGATGAATTCAACCCACTGAAGATAATGACAAGAGATAAACTCATCCTTCTTAATAAATTTGGTCCAAACATCAGCAATTCAATCTCCAAAAAATATGTATAAATTTGAATCCTTGAGAGATTGCTGCAAATTAACTTGCAATTTAAGCACAAATGGAACTATAAATAATTTCCCCAAAATTCCAACTAGGGTCGAAATGATGTCCACCAAAATTGGATGATTATCGGCTAGGGTGGCAATGGATGTCCATCAAAACTAGTTTGAGAGTCTCACCAGAAACCCTTGAGAGAAACTCGCTTGAGCTCCCAAACCAAACATCAAGAAATAATAATAAACCAGAATGAAAGAGAAATGGCCTTCTCTCCCCTTTTATAAGATTTTGTGAATCTTCTCCATTCTTCTAGAAATCTCCTTTTATTATTTTATTAATAAGCCACTTAGTGCATTTTCCTCCTATTTTCCAAGTAAATTTCCCCCCCTTTTATTTACCCTTTAGATAAAAACATTTCTTCTCCTTTTATTTAATAAGTGACTTTTTTTATTACTAACTAAAGTAAATTCTATCTCCAAAAAATGCTTAAACTACCACCATGATCACACTAGCTTCCCAAAACCCTCTTTCATCATTTTTTCTTGTAGATATTTACGTCCCAATTCCAACAAGCTATTACACTAAGGTGTTTCTCCCAGTAATCAACCCGAAATAACCCCTTAAGCGTAATTAATTAAAATATGCCCAGTAATAACTATGTTTTACGGAAATTGTCGGAATGCAGTGAAACTAAGCTAGAATTGTGCAGAACTGATTGTGATGATGAAAAATGGAAAGTCATCCAAGTCGGCCCCCATAAAACTCCTCAAAACCGTCCAGACCCACCAATAATGTAATCTTGCCCCTGTGAGTTGGATGACATAAGCTCTAGAAATCCCTCCTAATCTCACCACAAGACAATCCAAAAATTAGGGACATTACACTTTATTTATATATTAAAGTATATATCAAACATATATTAAATTATATCAATATATATTAAACTTTATCAAATTTTATGATAAAGTAAGTAAGTATGTTTATATATATATATATATATATATATATATATATATATATATATATATATATAATATATATATATATATATATATATTTGGCGTGGTTCAACGGACACCTTGGTCATTGGGTGGCCACTACGTCCACGAAAATATCTGAGTCGATCAAACCCTGAAGGGAATCGAGCCCCGTGGCCAATAACTAGGCCTAACCCCAAGGGCTTCGAGGAGAATTGACCCTGTGACCTCTCAAATCGGTGAGGCACTGATTTTGACCGGTTGAGCTAATCCTTGGGGCTATTAAAATAAGTAAGATATATATAATATATATATATCTTAAGTTGATAGGAGGAATGATTGTTTATGCTCCCCCACCTAGATACAATTCTTGCAAGTGACATGTGAAATATTGGGATGTAAAGCGTTTAAAATACATATATATATCTATATATATATAGACACACACACACACACACAAAGGCTCACTCTCTCTTTCTCTCTCTCTCTCTTGGATTCATTTAAGGTGGTTAGGAGGAATGATTGTTATGCTCGTCACCTAAATTTAATTCTTGCAAATGACATGTGGAGTAGGTGGAATGTAGATCTTTTAAGTTTTATATTTATATCGAATTTATTATTATAAATCATTTTGAAAATAGTTTGGCATCACATAATATATATCATATTGATGTTGGGTGGTTAGGAGAAATGATTGTTATGTTCTTCACCTAAATTTAATCCTTGCAAATTATATGTGGGCTAGGTGGGATGTAAAGATTTTAAATTTGATATTTATATTTTCTTTTGTAAATTGATACTTTGTATTGCCCAAAAAACTAGGATTAAATAGCCTTGTCAAATTTCCCACTGAGCATTCTAATCCTTCTCAAACCATTTACCCTAACACTAATGGGCCAGCATTTCTCCAAATACCAATGGCTACAAAATTCACAAAGCACAAGGCTATGTCAGATATGACACATAGACAACAATAACCCGAATACATCATAAAAGCATAAGCCCTATCAACAGGGCTAAGACAAATACCAGAGGACACAAAACTACTAAGAAAACATACAAAAACCTTAATCATTATCAGAGGACGAAATTGTTGCGGGAACCCGTGTAGAAATTGCAAGAAATTTTCTAATGCTAATGAACTTAAACTGAAATCAAGATACACAAATTTTGTCTACTATTCTGCGAAAAGGAAAAACACGGTAGAAACACATCTAATGAAATGCAATCATCAAAACACAAGAACACAATGATTTTACAGGGAACCCATCTAGGAAAAAAACCCTTCGGTGTTTTTCATTAATCATATGAGAATGAAAAATTATTACAATGTCTTGCTTCAACTCTAAAGCACACCCTATGTTGTAAAATTGTTCTCCTACTTCCTAACCTGCTCTGGCCAACACTTAGAAAATTCAAGCCTCAGCCAACCTCTTATTTCCCTGCGCAATTCTAGAGGAATTAAGCTCCTAAATAAAAGGGAAATTCCCTATTTCCGTGCACAAATCCAAGAAGAATTGATCACCTAATTAGTGCAAAGGCATTGTACACTCAACAATATACAATTGATAATTACAATGAGCCTTTTCCTCCACTCCAACTAGGCAATTCGAATTCCATGCATGTCTGGGTCATTTTTAGTTGATCGAATAGCTTAACTGAGAGATCAGTGAGTTAATGACAGTTCTATTACTCAACTGAACTTTAACTGACTCAACTATTGACTTGAGCTCAGTTAACTGAGTTCAACTGAGAATAACTAAACTAGATTATTAATTTTAGCAATCACTACATGCATAACTCTACCCAAGTCTTATAACTCGAATTTACTGACTTAACTAGTAGACAAAGCCATGTCACTCTAGCTAACTGCAACCCAAGTCATCCTGTTGATGTGGAAAATTGAATTACTCAATTTGACTAAGGCACAAGTCAAATTGAGCCTTTCTTGCTACAATTTCTAACACTCCCTCTTAGCAAGAAAGGTATTTTGCACCACCCCTATCTTGCATCAATGGAATTTGAATTTACCTCTTGACAATGCCTTTGTCAAAATATATGCATCTTGCTTCTCAATTGGAATGCATTGTAGCATCATAATTCTCCTCTACACACAATCTTGCAAGTGGTGGTACCTAATATCAATGTGCTTGGACCTATCATGAAATATTGGATTCTCAGAGAGTTTAATACAACTCTGATTATCAAAATAAATTATTGTTGAATCCATCTCTTGACTTAAAACAACCACAAGTATTTTCCTCATTCATATGACCTCACATGATACTTGAATTGCAGCCATGTATTTAGCCTCTGTTGAGCTGAGTGCCACAGACCTTTGTTTCCTGCTATATTATGAAATAGTTGTAGACTCAACACTGAAGATAGCACCTAAATTACTTTTCATGTCTGATGGATTCCTTGCCTGATCTATATCGGTGAAGCCTTGGAGCTTCACTCCCTCTATCCTCTTGTATCATAACCCATACTCAGTTGTGCCTTTGAGGTACCTCACCACATGCTTTGCTTCCTTCCAATACAGCTTGGTAGGCTTCACCATATCTCGTCTCAACTGATTAACTGCATAGTATATGTCAGGGCTTGTGTTCACCAAATACATCAAGGGTCCCACAAGTTGTTCATAGATGGTGGCATCTAATCCTTCTCCTGAAGAAGCATTATCCTTCCTCTAGTTTGTAGCTAGATGTGTGTCCATGGGCTTGCAGTTCTCCATGTGAAATCTCTGAAGTATTTCAGAGGAATAATTCCCCTGACTCGCAAACAACTCACCATCACCCAGCCATACTTCCAGCCCAAGGAATTAATGCATCAAGCCCATGTCTTTCATCTCGACTTCTCTTGAAAAATCCTCTTTACAAGAGTGGATCAACTGCTCATCCCCTATAAGTATCAAGTCATCAACTTACAAAACCAAGATAAGCAACTTGCCATCTACCTCAATGTGATAATATTGGCATCTAATTCACTTTCGCTAAAGCCCAATCCACTAAGATAAGTATCAATCCGAGTGTACCATGCTCGAGGTGCCTGTTTGAGACCATACAATGCTCTTCTTAGTCTACACACATATGTCTCCTTGTCATATGTCTCAAATCCCTCTAGCTGCTCTATGTAAATTTCTTCCTCAACAACACCATTGAGAAAGGCGGTCTTCAAATCCATCTGATGGATCTTCCACGCTATCTATGCATCTAATGTTAGAATGGTTCTGATTGAGGAATATCCTACCACTAGGAAAAATGTTTCCTCATAGTTCACTCCCTCTACCTGAGAGAAGCCTTTAGCCACAAATCTGACCTTGTACTTCTCGATGTTCCCACTAGTTGCATGCTTCACTTTGTAGATCCATCTGGAACCAACCACTGACTTATTCTCTAGTCTCGGCACCACCTCCCATACATTGTTCTTCATGATGAAGTCATACTCCTCCACCATGGAATAAACCTACACTGGTTTAGAAATTGCTTCCTCAAGTGAAGAAGTCTTTGTCTCAATGAGTTTTGTCATGAGAGCCATATACCCAGTGTACCTATATAGTGACCTCCTATGCCTGCACACAGATGTAGGAGCTCCCACATGCTCCCATGCATCCTGTAAAAATATGTCAGCTTCTCTAGTTCTCTTCCTCCCATCTCTGGAATATTTTGGTTGATTGGTTGCCTCACTTAGTCTCATGTTTGCTCCTTTGCATATGGATGCTCCAAAACATCTTGAAAGCTATGCATGAGGCTCCTCCTTTGGACCGAGAAGCTCCTCCTCCAATGGGATACTCATCTCTCACTCTCGAGAGCATCTCATAGCCTTCTCCTCATCAAATTTGACATCCCTCCTCACTACTAACACCCTCAGTGAGGGAAAATACCCCCTATCATTATGTGGAGTCTTTGTGTATCCTACAAAGACCCCCATATCATTTGTAGGCTCTAATTTCTTCCTGCTATCCTTGGAGACATGACAATACACAGTAGCTCCAAAAACTCGAAACTAAGATACATCTGGCTTCCTCCCAGAGAAAAATTCTACGGGTGTGATCATGTTAAGTATTCTATAAGCGCTCCTATTCTGCAAATAAACTACAATGTTGCATGTTACCCATAGATGTAATGGTAGCCCTTGATCATGCAACATGGCTCTTGTTGCTCCCACTATGCTTTTGTTCTTCCTTTTAGCCACCCCATTTTGTTCTGGGTTATGGGGTGCTATCAATTCTCTTCTAATACCCTCTTTGGCACAAAATTCCTAGAAGGTGTTAGAAACAAATTCTCCTCCATTGTCACTTCTTAGAGCTTTCAATTTCTAACCAATCTCATTTTCTACCAATGCTTTGAATTCAACAAATTTGGAAAACATCATCATTTTTCCTCATGAAGAAAATCCAAAATTTTCTAGAAAAGTCATCAATAAAAATTACATAATACCTATGTTTTGTTGTAGAGGTTGTAGAAAAGGGTCCACATACATCAAAGTGGACTCACTCCAAGATTGCTCCCACTTTGCTATCTCGGCCCTAGAAGGTGGATTTGACTTATTTCCTCAATTTGCATCCCTTGCAGAAATTATACTAGTCAAGGGTACATTTTGGGAGACGAGTAGTAATTTGTTGCATGATTTTTAAGGCCACATGGTGTAAGTGTCTCATGCACCTGTGCCAGAGTTCTCCAACATATCGAATATGCACATTTTATGCCTTGTTGTCAGTGTAGCGCAGGCTTCCACCTCAAGTTTGTAGATAATTTTCTCTCTAACTCCAATATATTTCACTTGTCTGGTAGCTACATGTCTTAGAAAGGTTTTCCCCTTACTGAAAACAAAATAATAGCCTTTATCCTCCAATACAGCTGTAAAGATCAAATTCTTCTTCAGCTCAGGTACATACATAGCATCTTTCAGATGAAGATGGGATTATGACTGCCTCTTAAAGGTTACAATTCCAATTCTTTTGGTATTGTACCTACCATCATCCTCGAGTTCTATGTGCATTTGGAGATCCTTCTCCTCTAATCTACTAAGGAATTATTTGCATCATGACATATCGAATGAGGCACCTGAATCTAGGTACCACACACTCCCCATTATAGTGTTGGCCATGCATGAAAGTAGGGTGAACTCTAATTTAAATCATGAGGCAAGTGCTTCGCCTCCTACTCCTCTTGAAGGCTTCTTGTTAGACTTCTTGTGCGGACACTTTGTGCCCATATTTGTGGTAGTGAAAACATTTTATCTTGCTTAGGTCCTTCTTCTTGCCATTTTTTTTGCTAGACTCTAGCTTGCTTTGGGCCTTATCTCCCTTCCCAACCAAGGAAAAATGATTTTCCTCCACAGCTTTGGATGTTACTCCATCTCTAATGTTCTTTCAAATTTCTTCCTGCACCAAATCGGACCAAAGTTTCTCCCAATTTGGTAACTTGTCCCTTCCATTTAAAAAGTCCTAATAGTTGTGGTAGGATTTTGGAAGGCCAAGGAGAGATAGGCTCACTAGCTCGGAAGATGGTACATTTTCTCCCACTCCTCCAAGTTCATCTCGAACCCAAGTGAATCTAAAGAGGTAATGTGGAATGGTTTCATTTTTTTGCATTATGATGTTTCTAAGCTTGTCCCTTAATGCCAATTTCCTGGTATCACAACCAATTTTTAATAACTCGGTGAGGGTTTTCCACATAGAAAATGTAGTTTCTTTGCCATGTAAATTCGAGACTATGTGGTCTCTCACACCCTCCAGTATGATCCCCCTGGTTTTCGCAGTATCCTTCTTCCACTAGAATAATTATTGTGCATCTGATACAACTGGTTTTGGAATGTCAGTTTTGGTGTATTCCAACACTCCATTATCACCAAGTACATCATTCATCATGTCCTTCCAAGCTATGAAATTCGAGGTTCCCCCCAGGGCCTACTTCAATCTCAATCCGTTGAAAAACATTTTCTCGCACGAAAGAAAAACTGCTTCACTGAATCTACAAACTGAAATTTTTGAAGGAGAAGATCTATTGACTAGATTTTATTGTGATTTCACGCTCTGATACTATGTATAAATCGTAAGAAATTTTCTAATGCTAATGAATTTGAACTAAAATCAAAAGACACAAATTTCTTCTACTATTTTGTGGAAAGGAAAACACAGGATAGAAACACGTGTAATGACATGCAACCATCAAAACACAAGAACACAGTGATTTTACAAGGAGACCCAACTAGGAAAAACCCCTTCGTTGTTTTTCATTAATCAGATGAGAATGAGAAACTATTACAATGTCTTGCTTCAACTATGAAGCACACCCTACACTGTAAAATTGTTCTCTTACTTCCTAACCTTCTCTGTCCAACACTTAGCCAATTCAAGCCTCATCCAACCTCCTATTTCCTTGCACAATCTTGGAGGAATTAATCTCTTAAATGATAGGTAATTACCTATATCCTTACGCAAATCTAAGGGGAATTGATCACCTACTCAATGCAAAAGCACTACACACTCAATAGTATACAATTGATAATTACAATGTGCATTTTCCTCCACTCCAACTAGGCAATTCAAATTCCATGCATGTTTGGGCTATTTTTAGTTGATTAACTAGTCTAACTAAGAGATGAATGAGTTAACAATAGTTCTACTACTCAATTGACCTTCAACTGACTCAATTAATGACTTGAGTTTAGTTAACTGAGTTCAATTGAAAATATCTGAACTATATTGCTAAATTTTAGCAATCACTACATGCACAACTCTACTCCATCCCTATAACTCGAATTTATTGACTTCACTAGTAGACAAGGCCACGTCACTCTAGCTAACTACAATCCAAGTCATCCTACTAATGTAGAAAATTGAATTACTCAATTTGACTAAGCCACAAGTCAAATTGAGCCTTTCTTGCTACAATTTCTAACAACCCTTAAGCTAAAACATGGTGGATCTCATGGATCCCGACTTTCAGATTCACATCAAATATGCCCCTCCACATAAGCAAGGCAAGAATTAGTCCTATCCAAGGATACGAGTTGATTTCTAAGCAGTATTTTTCCATCTTCCAAGGAGGCGAAGACGTTATACTGTTCCACTTACCTATCTTTTAGAACAAGTCCAAAAAAAAATTCATTTTCTTGTGCAAGGCCACATAATTCATATATTTCTTCTTCTTTTCCCTGGTGTTGAGTGAGGAACCCAAGTATACATATTCTCCAATATTTCTAAATCAAAGTGGTATTGCCTCTCCACCCCAACTTGAGTCTCCAATATATGTATCTCCTTCTTGTTTCCGATAGAAATCCATGGAAGTAAGTGGCAATTGGGTCATGATTAAAGAGCCTCGCTCCTCTCTACCCCTACGAACCACTTCTCCCTTCCACTCTCCCCCCCCCCCCCCCCCGCCTAAAACACATTCATTATCTCAGCAACATGGCTAAAACTGAGAGGGCACACCTGGAGAACTGTTGTAAATATGTATTCTTGCGAAAAAATATGAGATAAAATCAGACGCATCCACAGCTAAACCAGATCTCCAACCCATTAAATCGTCCCCAAAACTTGTGACGCAAACCTCAGAATTGAATGAAGCACCTAGGTGATGAATAGAGGTCACAAAGGCCTCTATGGAGGATCCTTTCCCCAACACCATTAAACAAGTGTCTAGACTCGCACAAAACAATGTACCTAGGTCACAGAAGACTCTAAGATGCTCCAAATACCAAGACCAAAGGAGTCCTTTAGCCCACACCTTATGAATCACATGACATAGATAACTAGACTTAACATGGTACTTAGCAATTCGTCCAAACATCACATATTCAAGGAAAATCTCAATCAAAAGACACAGACAAACTGCCAATCCTTCCCAATTCATACAAATAAACTAAAATGTAGCCCCACAACCCAAATAAATTGAACCTTCCACCTTATAAACACAGAACTTAATTCAGAACAAGTAACCAAGCAAAGAAAGCATTTGACTTGAGTTCTAGCACAGGGGGTTGAAAGTGACGTCTAACCATACCACCATGAGCCAAGATATAGAACATCCAAATAGAGACCACCACACCAGAGAAACACCATTATTTCCACCAACACTTTCGTGAGCAAGAGAACCTGTTGTCACCCTCTGCAAAACTTGTCTTCAGTTGTTAAAAAGGTGCAATTGGGCAGAAAAAGTTGCAGTCAAATTCAGGTTCATAGAAGCATTCAAAGATTGATCAGGCCTCCTCTAATGGGTAAAGCTTAGAATTAGCTTTCCAACGACATATATAACTCCTCAAATGGACCCTGGAATCAGAAGTTATAACAAATCAGAGTTGTCGTTGAAAACCGAAAGCCGAGAAAAAGCCTTAAGAGAAAATCTCGTAGATCGGATATCAAAAGTCCCGGAAATTCACAGAAGACCACCATAAAGAAATAGTCGGAAAAAGAGTCATCAGTGTAAAGTGTCGAGGAGCACCTCAGAAGGGTAGGTGGCCCTTTTCTCTCTCCTACAAGGCACCACGTGGCAAAGTATTATTGGATCCGGTAAAGACATGGTGGCGCTGATGTCACCATGACATGGTAGTACAGAGGAAACGTGGCATGTTGATCTGGAAATTTCAGGGTCCTATGGGGGCATATCTAGGTGACACGTGTCACCCCTCAAGAAGCGAAACATGGCACTGATGACATCATCAAACGGAAATTGACAATCAAGGGTAGCAACGCATTATGCATCAGAAAGAATTCACTGATAGTGAACCTCCGACTAGGAGGATCTGATAGAAGGGTTGGTCCGTGGTCATATAAAGGCTAAAGAACCAGGGGCTAAGCATGAAGGGTGATCGCAATTTATGTAGGTCACACTAGTGGCATGGCTCGGAAATCATCAATGTGTCAATTGTGATACTCTAGCCGGGCCCAATCGATGATCGACGTTTGCAATGTTGCAAGGGTTTTCCCATGTAAAGGTCAAATATTTCGCCAATATGCAGTATTTTGTTTAACAAAGGAATGATTCTCCCCTGGACACACATCCAAAGGCCCTAGTGCCCGAGGACTAAGTGTCTGGTCATAGCCCCCGATAATACGAAGGAAAAGGGGCTCAAAGAAAAAGGAGCTAAAGTGGACCAGAATGTGTTGTTCTGTGAGGTATTTTAATACAAAAGTCATGAGGTAATAACTGCTTGATAATGGAATATAGAGCTTTAAAGACGTAGTGGGTTGGTAACTGAGAGATTTAAGGACATGGAGCATTCAAAAGTCAGCGTGGGCAAACCCTGTAAAGCCCCTTGTGGCAAGAAATCAGGGTAAACACAGACAGGGTAAATGAAATCAACTGTACCACGGCTAGGCCTGCAGTCAATAAATGAATGTATGGGAGCTCAAGAGGACTTGATGATTCAACATGGAGCTCCATGTAGAGGGAAGATGAAGTACTGCCCAAATGACCTTTGTTGTTGTACTGTGGTGTGAAACTCACAGTCAAACCACTCCCAGCTCTGGAGAATAAGAAATTCAAGCTGTAAAGGTAGAAGCAACTAGAACTAGCTGAGTACCAAAGAAGGAAGATCATGACAAATTAGTTACCCGATCAAAGGCGATCCCAAGGATGGGCATGGAGATATTTTGCTTGTGTTTTCATCTAATTGTTGATTTGTTTTGTTATCATGTACTATGTCACAATTTAATGAAGCAGCTAATCCTTTTTAGTCTTTTTTGGGGCATAGAGACATCCCATGTTGAGACAGCTATTCGATCTGACAGCTAAGGCTCGGCTGAGATATTTTGTTGTAATTATTGTCCAATGCTTCCCTCTCCAAATAAATAGTGGGAAGCAACACTTCACGATGGTTGAATATTTGGAAAGAAACTCTTGAGTGGATCCTTTTCTTGTTTCACAAAGGCCTTGTATGAACAATGATGTATGCACTCTATTAGAGAATTCAATGGAAGAATTGTGGTGAATCCAACTCCTTGATTTGTAGTATGTTTTTCTCTCTTAGTATTTCCATATGTGTTTGACATTCTCCTCATATTGCATGTAGTAGCAGCTTGATATGTTTTCATTATACGTAGATTCATTTCAGTCAAGTCTTTGATAAAGAATGCCTATATTGATATGGCGATAAGGTCTTTAAAAGGTGCTCCATGCACTGCAGCATCTCATAAACCTTTCATTACTCTCATTTTCCTCTAAATCTAGAGATACATAATTCTTAAAGTCTAAGCTCTATTTTGATGGATTTTCTCTCTATTGTCCTCTACTATTCCATCTCCATTAACAAATGATTTGTTGCAAGTTTCGATTTGCTTTGGCCACCATTGTTTGAGTATTACCGCTTATGGAATTTTGCACACATGTTATTTCTTACATTGTGCTTTCATGATTTGTTTTGAACCAACCGTTTTCAAACTATTTGTGACATAAAACTATTAGTGTTGCAAGCTCTCAAGATAAATCTACTAGCACTACTTAAGATGTCCTAGGCACTGGTCTATAATCAACCTAGAGGTTGTCTCTAGGAGGATTTTCTTACCCCCTGAAGCATTGCCGCTATAGGCGCTGGAAAAAGCGACAACATCTTTATGATGGCGTTGCTGAGGAACGAATTAGAATATTTTTCCCTGGGTACGACAAACCTTTACATTCCCTCTGTTAGTTGAGAAAGGGAAGTGTGGATTGAAAATATCTCACCTTGGCAACTCCACTGTTTCAGTTTTATGGTAAACATCCTGACGACTCCACTGCCTATATCTTTGTTTGATCATCCTCGATTTCAAGTAGCCTCATACTTGCTCTAGTGCTAGATGACATAAAACTTCCACTACATTTGAACTTGAGATAACTCACTTAGAGGGGTTTTCAAAATGAGCTCCTGGATCGAATTCTTGGCCAACAAATTTTCCCCACTGGATTTTTCTTCTATTGTTGGAGACCTGTTTGCCTAGATTGAATGGAAACAAAAATAGAAGACCAGACCAACACCTCAAATTTTTTCATGAATGCATGCAAAAAAGCGTATTGTTTTTGAAGATGTGAAGATTAAGTTGTTCATCCATTCTTTAGAGGGAGATGTTAAAGTTTGATAAAGTAAATACCTTGTGGCATCATATCTTCTTTAAAGAGATTTCACTTAGCATTCAATCATTATTGCAGAAAATATTGTCTACTAGATGCTCTGTTTGAAGATTATTGTGCACATTATAATATTGAAAATATTGCTAAGGTTAATGATCCTACTAAAGATGTTTGTGAGACTTTGTTCCATGCAGACATCTACTCACATCGAGAAGCATCGCCCAGTGATCAAGAAAGCGGAGAAAGAGACAACGTCGAGTTGAAAACAAATGCTCAGAGATCTTATTCAGCCGAAGTTGGTGATTCTCCTTCTTGTGATGTTTATGACTCTGATGGAGAGTCAAGGGATACAGAACCATAACAGTCTCAGTTATGGGAAGTTGCACAAAAAGTGGAGGCCCACAAGAAGGTTGATAAAGAGGATCCAATTTACGACCCACACCCTTCAAATGGAGAACCAATTCAAGAAGTTGATATTAAAGTTGATGAAGGTTCTCTGATCTATGACTCATATGATTCAAATGAGGATGAGATGGTTGCAGATTTTAAAAGGGATCCACTTACAAACAAGTGGGGAGAAGACTACCAACATCAGCTCCTTCAACAGGAGCCCAAAGCTGAAGAGCCAAGCAATGATTGTGGCTGCCTGTTGCAGAAATATTCCTCCCCAGTATCTGTTCAAGAAAGGGATACAATTATAAATTGTTCTCATCATTTCCTTGGTCCAATCGCTGACTACATGGAATATTTCTTTGGCCTGCAACAATATACATCAATTCCAAGGTATGTGTCAAACCTTTGGTCTTAAGCTCTTATGGGGTGCATGCACATGTTAGCCATTGATTATCAAGAAAAACCCCATTAGAAGGTTCAAAGAGGAGATTAAAAGAGTTGAGAATAAACTACCGAGTTGGGGGCACATATCAAAAATTTTGTCCAAAGCTTTTTTGTGGTACATGCCTGTTTGAATTGCTGAATTCCTAGAGAACGAAGGCATTAGGTCCAGCACCCAAATGTCGACTTGGTTCCATTGGAGAGATCAACTCACTTAGGTGAATTGATGCCCAATACATAAGTAGGACTTGTATATAAATAATCTCATTAGCTGAGCATTTATTTTCTAGTTGTTAGAATTTACTTTTTTGCGTTTTAATTTGATGAGGAAAGGTCCCCCTGCAAATAAAGTTCCATGGATATTTTCTGGTTGTATAAGTGCATTATAATCTTTTACTCCATACCCAATGGTGAAGGCTATTGGTCTACAAGTTCTCAGAACCTTCCCAGCAAGGCACTATCCCTAGGTGGGGCCAATTTTGTCACCCTCTACAAAACTTGTCTTCAGCTATTGAAAAGGTGCAATTGGGTAGAAACATTTGTAGCCATATTTAGGGTCATAGAAGCAGTCAAATATTGATCCGACCTCCTCCAATGGGTAAAGCTTGTAATTAGATTTCCCACGACATATAGAACTCCTCAAATGGACCTTGCACTTAGAAGTTATAACAAATCAAAGTTGCCCTAGAAAACCAAAAGCCAAGGAGAAAATCTCGCAGAATGGAAATCGAAGGTCTTGACAGTTTGAAAAAGACCACCCTGAAGAAATAGTCGGGAAAAGAGTCAATAGTGTAAAGTTTTGGGGAGCACCTCAAAAAGCATGACAAATGAAATCGACATAAAACCAAGGGCTTGTAGGCCTTTTCTCTCTCCTCCAGGGGGCCACGTGGCAGAGTATTATTGGATCCGGTAAAGACATGGTGGTGCTAGGGTCACCATGACATGGAAATATAGAGGACACGTGGCATGTTTATTTGGCACTTTCAGGGTTCTATGGGGGCATATCTAGGTGACACATGTCACCCCTTAGGAAGCGACACATGGAACTGATGATGTCATCAATCGGCAATCGACGATCAGGGGTAGCAACACATTGTGCATCAGAAGGAATTCATCGATGGTGAACCTCTGACTAGGGAAATTTGATACAAGGGTTGGCCTACGGTCACATAAAGGGCCAAAGAACCAGGGGCTAAGCATGAAGGGTGATCAGTGATCACAAGTTATGTAAGTCACACCAGTGCCATGGCTCGTAAATCGTCGATGTGTTGATTGTGATACTCCAGGTGGGCCTAATCAACGATCGACGTTCGCAATGTTTCAAGGGTTGTCAATGTAAAGGTTAAAGATTTCACCAATATGTGGGATTTCGTTTAACAAGGAATGAGTCTCCCGGACACGTGTCCAAAGGCCTTAGCACCCGAGGACTAAGCTCTTGGTCATAACCCTCGGTCATACGAAGGAAAAGGGGCTCAAAGAAAAAGGGGCTAAAGTGGATTGGAATGTGTCATTTTGTGAGGTCTTTTAATACAAAATTCTTGAGGTAATAACTACCCAATAATGGAATACAGGGCTTTAAATATGCAGTGGGTCGACAACTGAGATATTTAAGAAGGACATGGAGCATTCAAAAGCTGGCATGGCCCAACCCTGTAAAGCCCCTTGTGAGAAGAAAACAGGTTCAACACAGACAGGGTAAATGAACTCGACTATACCATGCCCAAGCCTACAATGAGTAAATGAATGTATGGGAACTCAAGAGGACTTAATGATTTAGCATGGAGCTCCATACAGAGGGGAGAATAATTACTACCCAGATGACCTTTATTGTTGTATCATGGCATGAAACTCTTAGCTGGACCACTCCCAACTCTGGAGAACGAGCAATTCAAGCAGTAAAGGTAGAAGTGACTGGAACCAACTGAGTACCAGAGAAGGAAGATCATGACAAATCAATTACCCAATCAAAGGCGATCCCAGGGATGGGCATGGAGATATTTTGTTGTTGTTTTCATCTGATTGCTTACTTGTTTTGTTATCATGTACTATGTTGCAATTTAATGAAGCAATTAGTATTTTTTAGTCATTTTTGGGGCGCAGAGCCATCCCAGACTGAGATAGCTAATCGATCTGACAGCTGAGGCTCAATTGAGATATTTTGTTGTAATTATTGTTCAATGCTCCCCTCTCCAGATAAATAGTGGGAAGCAATACTTCACAATGGTTCAAATTTTTGGGAAAGAAGCTCCTGAGTGGATCCTTTTTCTGTTTCACAAAGGCATTTGATGTATGCACTCTATTAGAGAATATAATGGAAGAATTGTGGTGATTCCAACTCCTTGATTTGCAGTATGTTTTTCTCTCTTAGTATTTCCATATGTGTTTGACATTCTTTTTAGATTGCATGTAAGTAATAGCTAAATATATTTCCATTATATGCAGATTCATTTCAGTCAAGTCTTTGATAAATAATGCCTATATTGGTATGATGATAAGATCTTTAAAAGGCGCTCCATGCATCTCAATGTCTCATAAATATTTCATTGCTCTCATTTTCCTCTATATCTAGAGATATATAATTTTGAAAGTCTAAGCTCTGTTGGGATGGGTTTTTTCTCTATTGTCTTCTACTATTCCATCTCCATTAACAATCTGATTTGTTTCTAGTTTCAATCTACTTTGGCCACCACTGTTTGAGTATTACTCCTGTGGAATTCTACACACGTGGTATTTCTTACATTGTGCTTTCATGAGCGGTTCTGAACCAAACCTTTTCAAACTATTTGTGACAAAAAACTATTGGTGTTGCAAGCTCTCAAGATAAATCTGCTAGAACTACTTAAATGTCCTAGGCACTAGTCTATAATCAACCGAGAGGTTGTCTCTAGGAGACTTTTATTATCCCCTGAAACACTGCTACTACAGGTGCTAGAAAAAGCGACAACAAAACCCAAACCCAAGCACAGAACTCCCTTCATCACTAGCTTAAACAGAAATAAACCATAGGGAGTTCGAGGACCTACCCTTGCCTCTTCTCAAACCACCACAAAATGCTCCCAGAAACATCATATGGATAGGTTTATAATGAGCCAAGGCCATCTGGACTCTTGCATGCAAATGCATGCGGGGGCTGACCATGTTACCTCTTATTTAATGAACATTGCATCTGAGGGTGGAAGGCACAACCCCCAAAGCCCCCTCATTAATCACATTAACACCCCCATCGAGGAAAATTTGATATTTATATTGAATCTATTATGATAAATCATTTTGAAAGTAGTTTTCCATGTTATCGTATTGATATCACTATGAGTAAAAAGTATTGTTTTATTTTCCAATAATATAAAACCAATATAATTATATTTTAATAATAAAAAAATATTGTAATAATAGTAACCTAGATCAATATACCTTGATAATAATAAAAATTGTAAACTACAACACTTATATTCGTTAGCAAAAAGAAGTTACATAGTTGTCATGTCCAAATTCATATCTTCCAAACTTAACAAATAGAACAATATAATACTAATATAAGAAAATAAAGAGACAGATCAATAAAATGTTCCTTGAGGTAGCAAGATACAATAAGTCATTTTCCAACCATCTGAGACGGAACCAAAATGAAAACATGATAGTTCTGACCAGGTCGCTCGTATCCAAGAACTGGAGGCATCTCTAGTACACCATAACTCCAATGTTCTCTGCATACAATACTTAACCATTTGACGCATAGAAGTATAATAGAAACGCACATCCAAAGTACCTTGTTTGGTAAAATTCCAAGGTTGTGAGTTTTACCACACGTGAGTTGTATCACGCAGAGAAGGAAAACAAAACTCACGCCAACCATTAACGACTTAACTAGTCCATATACGCCATGTGCAAAAAGAACATCACTCATTGAAACATAACCATAACAATAGCCACCCAAGGCTAAATTTAAAACCATCCCAGGATACATATCAAAAAGGAAACAACAATTATAGAGCGAAATGGTGTAATGACATAAATGCACCAAACAATTTTGGGCCAAAAAAACAACCAACATTACAACACCAACTGGGATTCACAGAACATACATGAGATTGAAATCCCTGCTTGCACCAAAGCTGTAGAAGACCCAGAGAGGCCAAAATACCACATCAAACATAGCAAGCCTATTTTTGGAAAAACAGGAAAACCATCTACAACATTATGTAATCATAAAATTGAAAATGTAGAGTAAATAAGTTTCTCCATAATAATGCAGTTTGTATACAAACAACATAATTCAATGCACTAAGCTTAAGAGCTAAAATATGTTGAGATTGCCATAAAGAGACCATACACGGAACATGTTTGCATAATAAGAAAATTGAAAGCAATATGCTAAATATTTTAAATTTGATATTTATGTTGAAATGTAATATTATAAATCATTTTGAAAGTAGTTTGGCATACTATTCTATTGATATTACTCTTTTTTTTAACAAAAACAAGAATGAAAATTCTATTACTTCAAATTTTCATTTCCTATGCAGCTATTACATTTGAAAATTCATTCAAAATTTTAAACCTAGACCACATAATGTTTTTATGGCATTGATTCCTTGTAATACCCTTTTCCCAAAAAAAAAATATCAAATCTTCATTTCTTATGCAGCTATTACATTCGCAAATTCATTCAAAATTTGAACCATTGACTAAATAATGCTTTTATGGCATTGGTTTCTCGTAATACCCTTTTTCCCAGTTGCTATGTGAAATCTACGATTGTGAACAAAAGTATCTTCCCTAGGCCTAGTGGACTGACCAAGAACAACATATGACAAAAGGACTAATGTTTTCCTTAAAGTAAATAGTTAACAAGATGAAGCCTGCCTGGAATTTGTCGTATGTTTCACTCCTTCCTTAGCTTGAATGCTCCAAACCTAGCTCTAATCGTTATAATTAGAACCTACACAGTCAGATAACACAAGCCAACGATCCGGAAAATCTATGCAACATCATCTAATCACTTTATTTAATATATCAACATGGTATTGAAATATATGAAACCATAACATCATATATAGGAAAACAAAGAACTCTTTACATTAATAGAAATAGGGTGAGTTACAACCAAAAATAAGTGTTGATCTTGTAGAAGAGTTCCTCCAAGTTTACTTGTTCTTTCCTTATCACAAAGTGCACCTCTAATCACCCTAATACATGGAAATATATCTCTCACATCAGCAACATAAGGGTAGAACCACTCTTCAAAATCCAACCCCTTGCCTATGGATGGAAATAAATATATAGGTGAAGGAGGTAGTTCATGAATTCTTATCCTTTTACCAATCTGGACTTGAGATCCACTCTTGATGGGAGGATGAGCTGAAGGGATAAGGGATGAAAACTCAAAGCTAGGATAGGATAGGATTCAAGATTTTTATCTAAGGTAAATAGTTGTAACAGATAACGGAAGCTTCTGGAAGAGGAATATTCAGGATTCTTTTTCTTTTTCCCGAATTTCTAGAATCGGCGCCCCCCCAACACTAAGCAACCTATTGGTGATCAACACAGGTGAAGAGTAGGGCAACTTGGTAGTCAACATTGGCTAGTAAGAGACTAGGGTGCGTTGGTCCTTAAAATGACTGAAACAAGGTGTTTTCAGGCAGAAACTTAGACATTATAATGAGTCATGCTTAGGGCTTTGTGCAAGGATGATGGAAAGGAGGTCAAAGGATGATGGTTGATCCAATTGAAGGCATATTGACCAGATGTGACAAAATGGCCTATAACACTAGTAATACCCTTTTTACCCAAAATTTAAGGTTTTTTCCACATACACATAAATACACCAAAAAATTTGCACAATAAGACAACATTTACAAACTATCTTATACATAAATTCTATTTTGAAAATCCACCTTCCTTCTGGTTTTCTTCCCTTGATTGAGGCATTTGCATTCAGATTAAGGAGAAGTTGAGCAACACTGGGCCTCTCGTCGCTTGACTGCACTAATTCTATAAATCCTTTTTCCGTAGATGAGTGAAGATCCTCAATTTTTTCACAAACATATCATCTTCAATTCCCCAAATGATGGTCCTGTGTTCCACTATGATGTCCATAACTAGTGATTCTCGAGACTGCCTGGTAGTGTTTCATTTGTAGGTTGAAGACTTCCTCCTGCAATTGGTTTATTGTGTATCAAGGGGACCTTATGTCTACTGTATCAATTTTCTCCATTTCACCCATCAATTTAAAATTCCACTGTAGTTATGTTTTGCAACTCTAGTTAATTAGCCAATTACCAAATACTTGGCCTATTGGAACAACAAATTCACAAGTATTAC
Source organism: Pinus taeda (assembly GCA_000404065.3). Taxonomy (NCBI): domain Eukaryota; kingdom Viridiplantae; phylum Streptophyta; class Pinopsida; order Pinales; family Pinaceae; genus Pinus; species Pinus taeda. The sequence continues at coordinate 77,959 of APFE030307827.1, read as the reverse complement.
GACGACACCTATGATTCCTAAATAAGATTTTCAAATCCTTGGCCTTGTGTTTCTCTAGAAGGATAAATAAAGACAGAATACCCCTTAGAGACACTAGGCTCCCAAGGGCGAGGGGACATTTTTTTTTTTTGAGGGTTGAAGACTCGAAGTTTGGAGTCGGGTTACAGTGTTCTAGGGCTCTTTCCATTATGCCTAAGGTTGGCTTAAGAGGAATAAAGGAAGCCAACCCACATAAAATACTTACAATTTCCCCATAATCCTTACTCTCAGACAAAGAGTGAATTCATTTTTGAAAAATTCATTCAAAATCAACACATGGCCAATTCCCCTGGTTCAAAGTTGTTATGAACTTGACACTGTATCTCTAGACCAGTGTAATTTAAACCAATGCTAGTGCAATTTAAACAAAGGAAATCTCAAGAGCCAGAGGGAGTGATTCCATTCATATCATTAACATAGAGATTACCTTGTACCTCCACAATCGAACTCCCTCTATTCACACTATCCTGAACAAAGGCAGAATTTGAGCTATGTGAATAACGAATTAATATGTTATATTAAAATAATTAAAATAATTGTAATAATAACAACCTAGATTAATATATCTTGATAATATAATAAACATGAAGACATTGGACTCTGCAACAACAATGTTAGTTGTGAATGTCCTATTTATGGATTTGGAACGTCGATAAGCATCAAAAATCAAAAATAAGTTTTCCATATTGCTATTTCACTTCCATTGTAATAATATCAATATGGGTAAAAATATGATTGGAATCTTCTAATTTATGGTTTGATTGTTATCTTATTTTCTAATATCATAATCCAGTATATATAATAAAATAAAGTAATTGAAGTATATATTACACAAATAAAATTTAATATTTAGTAATGTAACTTTAATATAATTTATATTATTATAATAATAAAATTATTGTAATAATAGTAAACTAGATTAATATATATTAATACAATAATAAAATTAAAGGATATTTTTATTATTAATATAATAATAATAACGGTTGTCAATATCTTATTTATTATTTCAATGGTTTTTATTGATGTAAATTATTTGAACTGTTAATAAGTATAAAAAGGGGTTTTGCAAACAATAATTTATTATAAGGAAAGTAGGAAAGATTAAAAACTTCAATCTTGAGAATTATTTGTTGCTTCTCAATCCCAATTGCAAATCTCTTTTCTTCTTCTTCTTCTTCTTCTTCTTCTTGTTTTTCAAACAATGATTTATTATAAGGAAAGTAGTAAAGATTAAAAACTTCAATCTTGAGAATTATTTGTTGTTTCTCAATCCCAATTGCAAATGTCTTTTCTTTTTCTTTTTTTTCTTTTTTTTGTTGCTTCTCAATCCCAATTGCAAATGTCTTTTCTTTCTCTTTTTTTTTTTTGACTCTCCGCGTTATTTTCCATTTGAATTCGATCATTGTTAATGGGTTTATATAATTCCCAAGGTGGTCTCATTCACATTTGGTTGTTTAAGTGCTAACCTAACTAAAATAGATTGACCCAAAAACTAGTCGAGTTTTATTGAGAGGTGATTACTGAGGTTGCTCCTATCCATCATTGAACCTAGGTCAAAGTTAGTCTCAGTTGCAAATCTAATCTTCATCTTAAAATCCCCTCCTAATTTGGCTTTGAAAAATGAGGGCATCCTTAAAGAGTTGTTATAGCATCCCCTTTGATGGTTATAGCATGGCTTTTTGCATTGATGGTATCAAAACTCTGAACTATTGAACTTGATTCTCTAGAGTGGATTTAAAGTATTTGAGGAGCCAATTGAAGTGTAGCATAGTCACCGTGCAGATCATTCTCGCAACAAATAATATTGTTATTGAGTTAAAATTCAAGGTTTAAAACTTGGGAGTCTATTATCATTATGAATTTTTGACTATATCTTCAAAAAACTTAGTTGAAAGTTGTAAGTTGTTTAGAGTGGACATTGGTAGTTATATTTTGTGGATTTTGTGGTTATTGGCATTATTCCATCCATAAGCAAATATGATGTTTGTGGATGTATCAATATAACATTTTTTAAGTTGCCATGCTCGTTCTAATGAACAATATATTATATGTAGATGTCTTTTATTTGCAGAGCTTGATAACCAAAGGAAATGATACATTGGCCATCATAATGGAATGGGAAATTATGTGGTTGTTGCAATTCTCGAAAGCGTTGAAGAGGGCATGGGAATAGTTAGATGTCGCATTTGGGATGAAGTGGCACCATGCATAGTAGATTTAATCTGGTTATGTTAGTTGCATCCAAACTAATTATAGTGAGTTTGAACATGTAGGAAGGCAATCTTTGATATGGTCTAGCAATACATCAAAATTCTTGTGTAATAGATTGTCATTAAGTGTGTTGTATGGGTTAAAAATTGGCAAAACAAGTAGGAAAACAACTTCTCCTATTCATGAAACCATTTCTTAGGTTTAAAATATTATGTAGTAGATTGTCATCACTTCTTGTATAAGGACAAAATTTTGCTTCTACACTTTGATGATTTTTTGTGTAAACTATGTATGGTTTAAATTTTAATTGTATGTGATGTAAACAACATAAATTCCATAGATTGGATTTCATGGGTTTTGATATTGAGAGTTGGTGTTCATTGTTTAGGTATATCCCTTCTCATCTATGTGAAAATGCTACGAAAGAAAATAGGTCCTTAAAGGAATCGAGGAGCAACTACTTTATTATATATTATTTTTTGTTTGCTTATATTTTGTTATTTGTTTACATAGATTTAAAAGATAAAGTAGTTGAGTAGAGGATAAAACACTTCATAAGAGGAGAGATACAAGTGGTAAGGCAAAAAAAAATTACCTCGTGTAATAAAGGACACTACCCTCCAAATTGTAGAAAAGAGTAAGAACTTCATAGGGCTCATGGTTGTACAACAAACAAGTCTCAAATTCATGAGCTCAACATGTCATTTGTGAGAACTAAACCTTGGTAGGGAAAATAATAATCATTCCTCCCAACCACATGAGATAAACCCAATTGGCAAGTGATAAGGCAATTTAACATGGAGAAGGAAGAATAACAACATAAAAAGACAAGATATAAGCAATGAAAAGAGCAACAAGAAATTGGAGAAGAAATAAAGTCAAAGAAGTGAAAAGAGTAAGGTTGCAGAGGAGGTTTCAATGATTAATACCACTAAAAACGAGGATGTTGATGAGAAGATCAATTATGTTGGAGAAGAATACAACGTTGGTGAGCTCATGAGAGTACAAATAAAAGAAGCTAAAAGATGATGTTGACTTTCCAATGGAGATAGTTGCAATTAAAAACAAAATTATTTAGATGGTGGAGTTCATTATAATATGCACATTGCAAATAAGTTCTTATGATGCATAATGAATATAAGTGTGATTAAGAGGTGATTGGAAATGTTATTATTTCTGTGGAGTGTGAAAAAGAAAAGTGGAGAAAGAAAGAAGGGTGGGTTAGAACACCATCCCATAGAAGAGATCAATGATTTATTATTTGAAAGAGATTTTATTCAACCATTAGAATTAGAATCAATAGTAAGCATTACGGTTGTACAAAATTAGAATGTGTCGGAAAACAACATTGGTTTCAGTAATACTTGGAGTTATGAAGTAATGGTTTGACCAATGGACAAGATTGAAAGAAACAAAGTTGGAAGCTATGAGCTAGGAAGTCTATAAGCATTCAATGACAGAGGAGTATGACATACACAATATGTCAACTCCTCCATACACAATTCCTCATCATCTATTATATACTAACGCAATCATATAAATTAAAAGGGTGGAAAACGTTAGGCATCAATCCATAATAAGCATCAAAATAGTTACTTCATGATACATACATCTCACGTTGCTTTAAAAAAAACGTAAAAATTAACTAAAACCATAGTTTATTTGTTACAGGTTTTGGAGTTTTACCAAACATATTTTTGAGTTGAATTTGCTAAGAATCCGAGAGGAATATTTTTGAGTCACAAGTTTGAGTTGTGAACCCCCCACGATATGAGTGCCCTAGGGGTTTTTAGACTATTGAATCCATATAAAAATAAATAAATAAATTGTTTCACCAAATTGTAGCCAAAAACTTCAAAACACATAATACTTGGACAACTCCTTAACTAAATTATAAGAAATTGTTTCACCAAATTATAGCCAAAAACTTCAAGACACATAATACTTGGGACAACTCCTCAACTAAATTATAAATTTATTTTAAATATTATTATTATTTGAATGGTAAAAAAATATTTTATAAGTTAAACAAATATATACATTAAAAAAAAAAAAAAAAAAAAAACATGTAACAAGATTATTAACTATGGAGATTCTTAATGTCTGAATTGGATTTGGTACAATACCACACAGCCAAAAAACCATAACTTATTTTATATGCCATTTTTTTTTATTAATCAATTTAATTAAAAACGCAGCAAGGGCATAACTACTTTGGAGATAAATCACAACCTTTGATTTGTGAATACTATTTAGAATATTCTATAATATTCCATAGAGGTTAAATCCCTACCATTGACCTAATCTTTATTGATAATTAAATTAAAATTTTGGAAGTTCTATTCTGAAATAGGCACACCTATCGACAAAATATTGTAGAATTGTAGGAATTTACTATGACAAAATATTGTATAATTGTAGGAATTTACTATGTAATTTGCACAACTAATTGCTTCTGACCAAAAATTAAGGACCTAAGAGATCCTAGACATATTTTAGCTACTAATGTAGCTGATGATTCTACAAGGTCGTATAAGTTTAACAACCTTGGGTCATCAACTCTTCCCTCGGTATTTGTTGCTCATAATGATGAAGTGAGCAAACTTTGGCATCAGCAATTTGGTCACTCTCTGTAATTAATGAGCTTGAACAAGATGTTTGGCAATGGTAGAGGTTCACAGAGGCTTTAGCTTGCTAGCGCATACAAGAGCCCCCATGAACCTCATAATATGCAAGTTCTCTGTGGCTTTTGGCCTCTATCATAGCATGGTGGAAGCTTGGATACAAGAGTATGTCTACAAGGAACATTAGGAGGCAGTAAGGATGACAATGAGGCTAAGGGATGGGTCAAATATAGCACAGGAAAATGACAACGAAAAGCTAATAGAACAAGAGGGAGACCTAAATCCAAATAATGAGAGCATCATAGAGCAAAGTAGACTTAGATCAAAAAGGCCAAGAGAAATCTTGAAAGCTCGCTGGTTTGAGGCAGGAGTTAAAACCATATCATGGTAATTGCATAGCAAGATTAGAAGCGAGACACTACAATAGTGGTGTTCGATGATCATCTCAACACCACTTAATGTCATTGAATTGTTGTGGGAAGGGTTACCTAGCACATCCCCTCGCATTAGTGCTAGGAGAGACAACCATCATGCTACCTCCCAGGTGTCATGTCCCTTCAACACCATATGGGAATTTAGGTGACTAAATTTTATTTACACACAATTATATTGTTGCATATTGAGATTTTGAAATTACAACAAAAACTAAATTAACAACATTGAATATTAAAACACATACACACACACACACACACACACACACATTTTTAACCAAAAAGAGTAGTAATGGATATATATTAATCCGCGCCCGTACGCGGCCAAAAACTGGGAAAATTACATCAAAGTGCCAAGCCTGCTAAGGGCTTCTGTAGTTACATGCTTTTCATCCCTTCCTAGAGTATCTTTTCCCAAAAAACCAAAAAAAATTCCCCTTGCTACTAGCATATGGCTATACATTATGCAGTACCAGTTTAGCAAATATTTACAGGTGAAGTTTGCCATAAAAAACATGCATGAAACAGAGAGAAAGGGGTTTTTACTCTTCCATCGGCGCTGGACTGTTGAAATCAATTCCCGTGTTTTCTTCGATTGTCCTTGGGTTGTTCTCAACCATGTTGAGCTTCAGTTGCTCAATTTGTTGTCTTAGAGAGTCCACTTCATCCTCCAATTGCTGAATGCACTGATTCTTCTCGATCTGATGTTGTTGCGTTTCCAGTGCCTCATTCTATTGCTGGTGGATGTGTCTCTGCACAATTGCTAGCTTGTCCTTGCTTCCAAATGCTCATTCTCGCAACTTTCACAAGTATGCTTAAGTTCGTCACCCTCCCGTGCCAAACACCCCCGCGACTCACCCGACTGAAGCCAGTGATGGCCCCAAGAACTAGACACCGAGCATTCATCTTCTGAATTGCTCATCATTTTTAAATTGTGTGTAGGGGAACCCACTGAGATGCTGTGACAACCCACAAAGATGATGTGACTTCCCACAGAGATGCCACGAACCCCCAACCCAATTATGCTTCTTACAGACAGGAATAACTGACGCCAAGTCGCTACCAAACTTAGCGACTCTGTTTCCACCCTTCTCGACACCCAACACCTTCCCCCAACTGTCCTCAATACAATTCACTTCCACCGTGCCGAAAACTCTGGCATTGGCACTACACAAGCTGCCCAAGATCCTCTGCCACGACCACGAGGCCTTAGCATAAAATACCTGAGCAGAGACTGACCAAATACCAAAGCAGAAGTTCATACCATTACTCAATTTAAAGGAGATGTTGGTCCAAACTCTGATGCATAATTGATTGTGGGTACTCATGATGCTGAAATCCCAATGCACCATAGTAAATTCTCTTCTCTTCGAAGCATCCATCATCCTATCCCACGCCTTCATCCCTTGCTTGGAATGGCCATTTCAGAGCAAAGGGATTAAATGCTTCTCACACTCTCCCAAGTTTCGTACGGTACCTTCGCTGAACCACTGACCACTGCAACTAGTACAAGGAGGTGAACTCTGAGTTCTCATGTTGGGGGACCCCCTGAATCCAACTATAAGACGAACATAATGAAAGCAGCCACGCTACAACCTTATCCCGATCAAGAAGATGCCATGAGGCATGAGGAAGGGCCATGAGAATTTAAGGGTGACGGGACAGGGGCCGGGGGACAAGGGATAGTGCGGGCAATAATGTGGCGTCAAGGGTGGCAGAGGAGAAGGGTGACGAGGGAGAGAGAGAAGGGTGACGGGGGAGGAGAAGGGTGGTGGGGGAAAGGGAAGAGGAGGGGCTAGGGAGATAGGGTAAGGGGGAGGAATGGGGGAGGGGATGAGTGGAAAGGAGGAAGGGAAAGAGGGGGGATAAGTAGGTAATCCAAATTAAACTAAAATGTACCGAAATTCTTGATCCTACCAGGAGTACCCTCCACGATCAAATTTTTAGAATTCATAACCATGATTAAGGAATGAACATTGTTTCCTCTATACCATTCACATTACTTCTTTCCTCATTCATTCGACAGGCCAAATTTGCTTGCTGGTTCGTTTCTTGATTATTCCCTCTCAGTATGTGAAAAAATGTAACACGATCAAAGAGAGGGATCATGCCTTGGGAGTGCTTTATAATTTGGTTTAGGATGATGTTTTGTGCTGCTAAGTTGTATCTCATGTGCTTTATTATCAACATGGAGTCACCTATAATTTGCATTTCCTCGATGCCTTTTTTCTGAGCTAGAAAAAGTCCGAGGAACAACCCATACACCTCGACTTGATTATTTGTCTTCCTTCTTAGGCTCAAAGCATATCTGTCTTCTATGATTCCTCCGGGATTAATGAGAATCCCTCCCCTCTTGCCATCCGAATTAAAACATATTCTTACTCTAAATAAATAAATATATATATAATATATATATATATATATAACTTGCCCCATTAAAATATTTTCAATGTGATTGGTTATTGCAACTTGACTTTACTTAGATGGTAAGGGTGGGTTTTGGCGAGTGATGCTTCATCCCTAGACAATTCCTTTAAGACTTCATAAAGGTGTAAATAAGGATCACACTCTGTTTTGAAGAATAAACTTATGAGATGGAGGTTCAAATTTCATTGAGTATATGGCCTGTTGTGCCTTGGACCCCTGAGCTGATGTCTCAGCGCTTGTTGAGGCATAAATTAATTGCTATTGTGTACCGCTTGCAGGCTGCTACTAGGTTTATAGTGGCAACGAATTGGATTTGATCTGCCCTTATTTAGGATAACGCTCACCAATTATCCTAGATTTAAAAAAAAAAGAAAAGAGGATCACATTCTGTTTTTGATATTGATTTCGATAGTAAGCTGCAAAGGCAGGAGAAGCGTCTACTATATTGGATTCGCATTTTCCCCAGTACTTAGTCTATGCCTCTTTCCACTTCCCATCCATGGAAGTGTGCTGCATCTCTCACCAATTTTCCAAGGCAGCATCTGCAAACCCTGATAAAATCGCAATAGTTCACGCAATTGGAGGCCTACATATCAGCGAAGAGGCATGCGACACTAAAGAAGAGCCTCTTCCTACTCGTAACGGGTTCTATTCCCCTCCAATCTATGCAGGGGACGTGGTTTACACGTACGCAGAGCTTCAAACTGCTGTAAACGCACTCGCTATTCGCATTACGAACGTACTTGCCGGTGGCAAAGATCCCGACTTGATCACTCCTACGGGTATGTGTACTTGGTTTAAGGTAGACATTTTTCCCTCCATTATTTTGAACTCTGTTCGGCCTTTAATTTCAAACAGAAATGTCATAGAATTCTTCTTCTTGAACTTTAATTATAATTGGGATGCCAAGGGCATAATTGAAATTAAAACGGCAAATTTGCATTGGTTCTAGGATTCGGGAATTCTCCTGGATTCGGTTTGTGCAGAAAATATATATTTTTACAGAAGTCGAAATAAAGCCCAGATCACAATTATCTAATTTGAAACTTAGAAACAGACTTTAGTGGATACATGGAACAATGAATGCTAAAGATTATTGGTCCCAAGATCCCGAGCTGATCACTCCTAAGCGTATGCATACTTAGTTTAAGCCAGACTCCTTTTCCCTCCATTATTTTGAATTCTGTGAGGCTTTTTTAACTTAAAAAAAATGTCATAGAATCTTCTTCCTGAACTTTAATTATAATTGGGATGCCAGGGGCACACTTGAAATAAAGACGGCAACTGCCCAAAGATTCCAGGATTCGGGAATTCACCTGGATCAGGTTTCCATAGATTATATATATATATCTAAAAGTCAAAATAATGTTCAAGTCACAACTATATATTTCAAAACCTAGAAATAGACTTTACTGGAGATGAACTAGTGAATAATAGAGATGATTGGCACCAATGCCCTTAACCAAAAATCTCAGAACTAATGTTCGAAATAAAAATGAAAGAGATGGTCCAAAGCCCTGGTTCTGCAGTCATAAAAATAGGGATGCCACCGGCCCATAGCCACGGATCAGCTTAAGAAGAGATGGTTTAAATAAATCATTAGGTAAACCCTGATGCTGGGTGCTCCATTCTATGAACAAGATATCTGAAACATGTGCATAAAACACATCCAAATGGTCTTAAATAGGTTCTTTTATCTGGCCAACAATGCACCATCAATGTTAGATACGTTACCCTTATTGTAAATATTCTTGATGAAGAGGCATAGGTGGATAGGAAGAGTCATTAGGACCTCTTGGAAGATGAGACCAAAGATCACCTCACTTTTATTTATATACGGTTCATTTAATTAAAGTCTTTTTAATGTCTGGATTTACATTTTAATCAACCTGGTTAACATTGAAAACAACCTTAAAAATCTTCAAACTAGGCACTCTTTTGCATGCCAAAATGTGATCACAAGATATACTAACATGAGCATTCTAGAAGAAACCCTAACCAACAACGACATGAGCATGGAAAGTTTCACAACTTTGAAACTGTGCTAAGATTCATAAGTGACAGTAGGAGATTGAATGGAACTAAAACAAACCCAAAATCTTGCATAAACAAGAAGAAAACTCCACGAGGACAGTGGAAGCCCTGAAGATAAATCATCCAATTGAGTGAAAACCCAGTCAAAATTCTCTTCCTTTCAATAGTATTCTTCACCCTATACAAAGACCAAACCTTCCCTCCACACCAAGTCAGCCTCCTAGATATTCGACCTCTCTTCCAACAACTTTGACTACGTAGCAGCTTCCGACATCAGTGAAACTTGGAAGACTTCGATCTCCCAAACTAGGGCACGAAACAAAGAGAGAGAGGCACCAAAATTTTCGTTTTCTTCTTCTCCTTAGACTCCATCCAATTCGCACTTCCTTTGGCTTCCTTAGACCCACTTTGCACTTCTCCGACTTCCTTAGAGATATCGAACTTGCTTGAGATGAGATACTTCAAATGAATTCGACTTGCTTCTATTTATAGGCTTCAAGGGAGGTCGAATTGATGTCCTTAGGCCAACTTGATCTCTTCTAGGCCGACTTGATTGGGAGGATACATATGTTATATTTGACTCAATACTAAACCTTTTTACATGATTCAAAAGCCCAAGAAGGGTCTCTTTAAAAGTACAATGACTCTATTGACTCATAATAAATCCTAGAAGTCCTCAATGGGGACTTAGACCTCGAACACGATGACCCAAGCATGAAACCCATGCTTTAATAAGTCATAATAATAATAATAATAATTATTTTATTTATTCTTTTGATAAGTACATTACAAGATGACTCAAATATATTTAAATGAAGATCGAACCTACTTACATTTTTTAACACTCCCTCTTAACTAGGGAGGTATTCATCATATACAAGTACAAGGAAGATCTCAACTATATGAACCATGAAGAGCTTTAGGCACCACAATGCCATGGACTAGATTCCTGACCAGGGCAATCTATCCATTGGTCTCTCAATAGTTTAGGCACCGCAATACCATGTACTAGATTCCTGACCAAGGCAATCTATCCAGGTGGGACTAAGATGGACTCAAGCTTTCAGCCTCTCTAGGTACCATTAGGCTTACTTGCTAACCATCAACCTAAAAATCTAGGTGCGTGTCAGAGCTTAAAGACCAATGCCACCTTTCCAACTTCGGGACCTAGACATCAACACAAAGTGCCGACCAGATGTCCTCCCAGGCAATGCTTCATTGGCAAAGCCTCATCACCCCTTGATCCAACAGATCAAGGACAACAAATCTTTCCCGATCAAACTGATCGGTAACCAACATGCTATCAAAAACCTTCGAGAGATTTCCCTGTTCAAACACAACCCCAATTAATAATATACTTTCACCACTACATAATCAAATACAAACCTCTAGGGTCATTCTAGATGTTGCTCCTCAACTCAGTAGGACTATCAATTGAATCATTAACAGAAGATTCCTCAATCATATGCTTTCGTTTCCTACATGCAACAACATATTCTTCAAAATTCATTCTCCAATCACAGCTATGCTCTCCCTCTCAACTAGGGAGATTTCTTCTATTCAAGCTCCCTCTTAACCTAGGGAGATCAACTTCTTCTTTTCATCATTGGAGAATCTTTCGTGGCTTCTAACCATTTCATCAGAGTTGTCATCATCCACATTATGCTTATCAACGGATATCTTCACCATATTGAATATTGTCTACCTACACAACTTAGATAGCAAGTACAACCAAATCTAAAGAAGCATGAAGTTAGTCATATCAGAATTATGGAAGCATTTCAACTTTATATATCAGATACCAAAACAAGCAAGAGACACATACTCTTTCAACATCTTACTAGGGACTTAGTCATAAACCCTAGACTACTTCATAACAACTTTCATTACATCTAGGGTTTCAATGTTTCTTCCAAAGGTATGACATACCTTTCCACATAGCAGACCCTAGAAACAATTCAAACAAATATAGATCAACAAAGCATCTAACAACTTTTAGAATTCATATGTTAGACTCCTTACTAGGGTTTCGCACAAATCTTGGATTTCATACATGAGAATTAATCAAACAAAACCAATCACAACTTAGTCATCAACATAACCAACTTCCACTATGGTTAATTGCAAACCCTAGATCTTGCAGTTAAACTGAAAACCAGATTTCAACAATGTAATACAAATCTCAAATTATCACATTGTCATCATACATCAGAGATTTTCACTTCTACTAAGGTTTAACTCGAAAACCCTAGAATTTCACAAATACTATCATCTTAGAGAAACAAACATTGACTAGGGCTTAGTTCCAAACCCTAGGATTCATGATCACCAATAAACAGATCAACTCATACACTTAGGAGTCAGGACTTCACCATGCATAGGCATTTCATATCATGTGTTAGTCAAACCCAACTTCATAAATATTAATAAGAGTTAGACAAACAAACTTACTTAGACTAGGGTTTGATCAGACAAACACACATTCCAAGGAAATCATTTCTAAGATATTATAAGGGTCTTGCTTACACATTCCATCAAACCCTAATGAGTTAGGGTTTCAATAAGAACATAGCAAAACCAAAATTACCAATACTTCAAAGGTTCGGGATTTTAGACTTTATCATTCAATCCTAACAAGTTAGGTGTTCCTGATCATACCAAAATCCCAAACATGACATTATCAACCAAAACTTAATAGCATTTCTCAATAACCTTAAGCAGTTAGGGTTTCAGACATTCAAATTTCACATTAGCATACCCTTAGGTTAGGGTTTTCCAGAGAACTTGTCTAGGGTTCTATAAAATCAATTAAGATAATGAGTGGGGTAGATTTATCAAGTGACGAATCACCCAAAATAAGAATCAGTATGATTCAATATAGCTAGACATAACAATGTTAGTAATAGATTGTCAAATGAATAAAACATTTAATGAAATCAATGTTTTGTAGTTTAAGGCATACCTTTGACAAACCTTGCCTTGGGTGGCTTTGTTCAATACTCCTTGAGGGTATAACAGATGTTTTCCTAATCAAGACAATAGAGGGAGAATGGTGATTAGTGTTAATATAATAAAAAAACTTAAATAAGTACATGAAACTAAAAACTGAAAGGAAATGAGATACTTGTCTTCGGGAGATGTTGGGGGCTCCCTCCAGAGCTTTTGAGGGATACCTATAAACTAATAAAACAAAAGATAATGTCTTTTTCAAAAGCATGTTAAAACCTATAGATTCTAAAACATAAAAAATATAAAATAGGACAACTAAGACTAAAACAAAGGACTTAGAAGTGCAGGTCCCTTATGTCAGATTCTTCGTGTTTGACTTTCTTTAAATCTTCTTCTTCAACAATGTTAGCATGATCTTTTTCTCTCTTCTTATTTCTTGGGTTGTCGGGACAATCACTTCTATAGTGGCCCTTCTTATGGCATTGATAGCATTCCACCTTGGACATGTCAACTTTCTTCCTTGGTCCTTTCGATTTCTTTCCTTTATGTTGAGCAATGTAGGCATTTGAAACATCTTTAGAATTGGCATCTAATGAGATCCTTAATTCTTCTTGACTGCAGGAAGTCCATAGTTCTTCAAAAGTGGGAGCTTCCTTCCAACTGTTAAGTCCTGCAGCAAATGCACCCCAAGAAGGTGGCAATCCGAATAGAGTAGTGATCATGAGTTCTTTGTTTGGAATGATCTCATCAATGGCCAAAATATCATCTTTGATTCTTGTTATCTTTACAAAGAAGGAGGCCACTGTGTCTTCTTTAGACATCTTTGTGGTCCTTAGCTCATTCTTGAAACTTGCTACTTGACCAATGTTTTTAATAGTGAATAAATTTGACAAGGATTCATACATTTCTTGAGCGTGGTTGATGTTGGCTATGAATGGGACAAGGTTGTCCTTTATTCCTTCTACCATTAGAGTCATGGCCACCAATTCTAGTTTCTTGAACTTTCCTTTGTCAGCATCACTGGAGTCTTCTGTAGGCTTCTTTAGTTTTCCTTTGACCAAGTCTAGAACCTTGTTCTTTTCAAGGATGAGGTCAATCCTCTTTTCCCAAGACCTGTAGTTAGAGGCTCCTTCAAGTTTGCTTTCTCCCTTAATTGTATTAGACATCATCGTTGAAGATGGTAGACTTCTTTCCTTGAATAACCCTTTTGAATGATTCCTTGATTAAGTGCTCGAGACTGCCTTTTTCTTCTTTCTTCACTAAAGCTCTGACACCATGTTAAAAAATCAGAAAGGTAGAAAGATTTTCTTATACTTGATAATTACTTGTATTTCTTGATTTCTTATTAGGTTTCTTTATATCTTCTTTCTTTTAGTTCATCAAGCAATTACCAAAGTAAAAGAACATAAAACAATGGACACCAGATAGAGGCACTATGCCAAGGAAAAAACCCCCTCGAGGGGAAAACCCAGTCAAAACTGTCTTCCTTTCAATAATATTTTTGAGATTATTCACCCTAGACAAAGACCAAACCTTCCCTCCACACCAAGTCAGCTTCCCAGATCTTTGATCTCTCTTCCAGCAACTTCGACTATGTAGCAACTTCCAACATCAGGTAGCTTCCGGCATCATCGAAACTTGGAAGACTTCGATCTCTCGAACTAGGGCACGAAACAAAGAGAGAGAGGCATCAAAATTTCGTTTTTCTTCTTCTCCTTAGACTCCATCCAACTCGCACTTCCTTTGGCTTCCTTAGACCCACTTCGCACTTCTTCGACTTCCTTAGAGATATCGAACTTGCTTGAGATGAGATACTCCAAATGAATTCGACTTGCTTATATTTATAGGCTTCAAGGGAGGTCGAATTGATGTCCTCAGGCCAACTTGATCTCTTATAGGCCAACTTGATGTGGAGGATACAGATATTATATTTGACTCAATACTAAACCTTTTTACACGATTCAAAAGGCCAAGAAGGGTCTCTTTAAAAGTTCAATGACTCTATTGACTCAGAATAAATCCTAGAAGTCCTCAATGGGGACTTAGACCTAGAACATGATGACCCAAGCATGAAACCCATGCTTTAATAATAATAATAATAATAAATCTTTTCTTTATTCTTTTGACAAGTACATTACAATATGACTCAAATATATTTAAATGAAGACTGAACCTAGTTACATTTTTCAACAAAGACAACGCAAAAAATTACAAGGATAGTTTTTGTATATACTATGAGAAGGGAAAATTGTAGCTCCCTCCATTTTTGTATATTTGTGTTATAAAAACAGGTAAATAGAATGCTTTTGCAACTTTCAAAAGAAATGTCATATTCACTAAGGAAGAGGGGGGATTATGATATGTGCTAATGATAAGAGTACAATAGTGCTATAAATTTTGCATGTGTGACAATATTGAGGCAACGACACTTAGAAAATGCATAATACAATTGATAAATAAAATATATGCCTAGGTTAAAACCTATACAATCACCAAAGTTCCTTTTGGGTCTGCTTCTATATCTTGGATGAGCAGGGAGCAAAAATTGGTTGCTTTAAGCACTCGAGGCCAAATACATTGTTGTGAGTATGCCCTGTTGTGAAGCAGTTTGGTTGAGGAAGCTCTTCAGTGAGCTATTTGAGCACGTGCTAGATACCGCCATGATCTTCTGCGACAACCAGAGTGGGATTCACCTATCAAAGATTCCTATGTTCCACGACCGCTCCAAGCACATTGATATCAGGTACCACTATTCGTAATATGGTACAACTGTGAAAAATTATGCTGCATTGGTTGATTTATTTCTCCTACTTATTTACACTAATAAGTTATTTACCAATGCTTCAGTAAATATCAAAATAAATTCAGCTGCAGACTTCACAAATTATGAACTGAGAAAAGCAAGAGAAACACCAGCACATGAACAATCACATTGACACACTTGTTTTTGGACAATAGTCCTCGAAAAAACCCAATGCGGGGAAACCGGTGCAGCAAATCTGAGGGTTTCTATTATTGGTAGTAAATTTCTGAATATAATCTAGATGCCCCAGAGAAATGACAATCCACTCAGAGAAGATAACTGATAGAAAAATAGTAGGAATTTTCTCACACTGATTTTGGAGATTTTGCACTGGCCCCAGCTCTTGGTGACCCACTGCGCAGTCTTTGTGTGAGCCTATGTAGTCACTGCGTTGCTTCTGCGTGGAGACTCCCTCTGACTGCGTCACCCTTGTTGCTACTGCGTCTGTTGCTGAGAAATCAAGATTTCATCTGTCAATTAGCCACAGCGATTCATGACACTGATCGCTGCTATCCCCAACAGTTTTGTGTCAACCTCCTCTAGTTGCTGCGCTATCCCTCCTTGGCACTGCACTGCCTCTTTGATCCTTCACCGTCTTCTTTGAAGTATATTCACTAGAATAGGAAATCACTTCCTTCCAGTACTGCCTCTAATCCTCACTGCTTGATCACTTGTTTGAATTCCTTAGCCAACCCTGCCCTAGGAATATCGAACTGACTGATCAACCCTTTGTGTATTTTCAAATGAACCCCAAGCCTCTTCCTTATACTTTTCTCGTTGAGACTTCAACGGCCGAGATTAAGTCTCTAATCAATGGCTAAGATTAAAACTTGATTTGATCCACTTTCTAGAACATTCTCACCCATATTTTGATTAATACCCATTAATACTTTAATTTTCCTAAGTTTAGACTTAGGAACCCCATTAAAAATATTAATTATTTTAATAAAATACAATCTAGGTGGAATTTTACCAAACGGTTTTTGGGTTCTTTAGAACTCATGTGCCTTAGCCTCTCCACCAATTTTCATGGCTAGAGCACATTCGATGCTACCAAAAACTAACAACAACGGGGAGCAATAAGGCTCCAACACATCAAGACGGATGAGCAAGTCGCAAACATTCTCACGAAGCCTTTGGGGAAGGTCAAATTCTTAACCTTTTGAGAGAGACTTGGAGTCGTGGAACGACCCTGCTATGAGGGTCTTGTATGAGTTGGACACTGAGCTCTGGGAGCTCCTGGGGGCTTAGGGTACTTCTTGGAGCTATGAGTGACCATAAGGTGAGTGGTCCACCTTCCCCTAATGGTGCGCTAGATACAAGGTGAGTGGTTCACCTTCCCCTGTGATACTCCAGGATGGTTGACATGTGTGTAGGGTGAGTGGTTCACCTTCCCTACCCGGACACATGTATGTAGGGTGAGTGGTTCACCTTCCCCTACGATTGACATATTCATAGGATGAATGGTTCACCTTCTCCTGCTTATGCCTCAGCACACATCGTACACATAGAGACTGGGACTCATGGGAAGTACCTCTCATCTGGCAAATGAGTTAGGAAAAGGTGGTTAGGGACCAGAGCACTACCGATGGACGCATCGTGTACTGTTGTACTCCCTATGACTAGGATGCATGGTGTTCAACTACTTGTTTTGGGATCAAGAACCGACTTTTGTCAGTGGAGAGTTTTATGATCTTATGACTCACTCTTGATCACTTCTTTTTCATTCACTTCATGGTTCAGCAGAGCAGAGCAGGTGGGTGATGACAGGGATGGTAAAGGATGGCAGGATGGCATGGCGATAGATGGATTGGCAGGTGGAATTCTCCCTAGTTGAGAGGGAGTGTTAAAATTAGCAACTAGGGCCAAATTCCACCTTAGAGCAACTCATATGATGGAGATGATTATTGCATTGGATTCCTCTTTTTGAGAGGTCCAATTTTTATATAAATATCATCTCATTCTGACAAGCAGAAATGGAATTTTGAATTTATTCTCTCTCATGCACAAATGTAGTCTCCTCACCCTCAACGAAGTGTTTAAATACGAGTGACTTCTCTCTCATTTGGACATCACTCATCTCATCACATATCTCTCTCTCTCTTCTCTTGATTGGTTTGTATAGCTTGGAGGCAGCCTCCTCTACCTTGTACGTATGAAAGGAGGACAAATTTTTGGGTTTGTTCGCTGGCCGAAAATTTCAGGAAAATAGAAATGCGTTGACCAAAGTGCTTTTGATTAGCGTTGACTTTGTTTTTGTGGGCAGAAATCCGATTTTTGAAGGCCACATTCATTGGCACAGTTTTCAAGAAGTTTGGGACAGTTTGACTAGAGTTGACTTCAGATTTGACTGCAGAAATTACAGCAGTGTTTTCTCTCTCCTTTGACTGGTTTGACCAAACTGTTTTGAGCTAACTTTGACCCTCGTTGAAGGCCGAATTTATTTGCTGCTGACCGAGCTGCTTGGAAGACATTATGGAGCTGCTTTGACCACCGTTGACTTTCTGGTTAGGGCTGCAGTTGACTGCTGATTTGACAGGACTGTTTTGGGCAAGTTAATTTGATATTTGTACTCTCTCTCTCTGCTGAACTATTGAAAAATAATAAGAAGATTTGATCAAAGGGTTTCCCCAAGGCATCTGCCACATCTTGCGTCCTTGTCTTGACTTTTCTTCTGCTCATGTTTTTATGTTCTATATGCATTTACTATCAATGTGTTTAAGTTAATGTGATTGCTACTGGATATAATTGAAAATTGTCATTGGGCTGCTAAAGAACATTGAAGTAAATTGTGCTAAAGCATAGAACATACCATTGTTATCTAAAATAAACAAGTCTTCAAGTAATCTTCAATGGTCAACAAAGCACGGAGGCTCAATCCAAACCCTCAGCGAGTTCCCCATGGCACACAAATTTCAGTCCCTTTCTAATTCAATTTTTTCCAAAAAACCCTTAATATCCAGACACATTGATTTAGTCAAAGGAGGCCGAATTTCGGCCCTGCAACTTCTTCAGAAAACTTGTTCAAACTGTCACAGTTGACCTGTGGTCAACACTAGTCAAACAGGTTCGGTCAGATTAAATCAAAACAGAACCAACGATATACAAAGCTAAGAGATTCAGAGACCTGGTCAGTTCTGCTATCATTTCTTTTTACTGAGACTATTTTTCAGACATATATGCTGTTTTTCTTTTCAATTATGAATTGTATATTACTATCTACTATATTGTCAAACAAATGGACGTTTTACTCCATGTCAAGGTTTTCCATGCAAACTTGACATATTTGTCGTGGTACTTGTCTAGTGCAAAATACTAATTTTTGTAAGTGAAGATTAATCTCATTTTTTCCCTTGATATATTTCACATTTGGTATATGCTGGTTTTGGAGAGCATCCAGTGTTAAAATAATACACTACCTGCCATGAAAAGATAAAAGTCACACTAGCGAGGGATATCCAAACTGAGAAGAATATATATATATAACATGCACAGAATTGAACCCTGGGGTTGGGAGGTTGGAGTGACTCTAGACTTCTTTGAAGTTGTCTTTCTGCATCTTTACTAAATTGTTATGTTCTTATCCATGTACCTGTTCTTTAAAAATGAAATATTCCATTATTCTCAATGATTAATCACTCACAAAACAATTCATTTCACACTTTGTAATTTATTTTGCAGGTCTTTTCCAAGAACTAGAAAATGGCATTCCATATGGTGGAAAATTCAGCACTGGGCATATGGAAGGTGAAATCGTACATGACTGGGATGATGGGGTTTATAAACATAGTCAAAGATCAGCCTGTCTGCCTGAGCAGAACATGGAGGAGCACCCAGGAGAGCATAGTGTACATTCTAGTTCTCCTAACATAATTGGAATCTATCTTGTGCCTTCTGCAGAATATATTGTAGCTATTCTTGCAGTCCTAAGAAGTGGAGGAGCTTTCTTGCCTATAGATCCATCATGGCCAAAGGAGAGGGTTTTGGGAATCCTTTCTATGTTAAAGGTTTGCCTGGTTGTCAGCTGTTGCCATGCTTCAGGCTTCCATGTCCATGAAAATCACCAACAAGAATGGTTGTTGGGGAAGATAAATTTTCCAGTTTTGTGTTTATCAGATGGGTATGCTAAGGGTTTATTATGGAACGATAATTTGCACTCTAATATGAGTTGGCCTTGCCAAAGAAAAGAGCAGAGGTTGTATTGTTATGTTATGCACACCTCAGGTTCAACTGGCAAACCTAAGGGTGTATGTGGTACAGAGAAAGGTATAGCAAGTCTTCACCATGGTTTGTTATAAAGAGCAACTTGTACTTGGCCTTCTATAGACTTTAGTGTGCACACAGGCAATCTCTCATTAATATTTCTGTTGATGTTATTTGCTAATGCTATGTCAAGTCTATTTTTTCCTTTCTCTTTCTATTCTTTTTTATATTCAGTCTTCCATCTCATTTGTTGTCATGAGCAAAACTTAGGTACAGGGCCATTATTCAGTTGATAATATAAGAAGATTTGGGTATCTGTTTTTGTTATGCAGTATCTTCCATCCTCAAGAAGGAGATTCTTAAGTTTTGAGGTGCAAATCCTCATGTTTGGAGTAATGAACTGATTAGGCTACTGGCAAAAATGGACATAAGTAATATGAAGATTTCATACTAGAATTCTTCAAGCTTCTATTTTTTTTCTCCAGATATTGCTTTGATTTCATGTTTGTTTCATAGTCCCTTAGGAATTAAAAAAAATACGTCAATAGTGAGTGTTATAGGATACTCCCTTGGTGCTAAGATTATAAAACCCTGAACAACAATCACACAATTACGCACATAAGAGTTGCAGTTAGGGAAAAGTAGTCCCAAAGCAATTTGTATTATATGCTTATCATCTGATTTATTACAACATTTTAAAGAAACTCGCTTCTATCTATATGAGGTGTTGGCACCTCAAACAATGCTGACATGCAACACATGTGGCAAATGCCACTACTCTGGCCACAATTATCTCACTCACGAGATGTAAGTTCCACAATTTGGGACCCATCCTCATCAATTATTCAAAATAACAGTAATATTCTATCAATTCCATGTTAATGTCAATTTGGCATCAACTTAACAACCCAAGTCACATGACACTAGGACACGGGACATGGACAACTCGAAAATATGAGTATATGACACATGACACGGCAACCCCTCAGAGCATGACACAAAGGACACATTATATATATATATATATATATATATATAGTGAATTGCACATAAAATGTGAAATATATAAAACATTTACATGATGATGATACAAATTCAATCATACAACAAATGCATATAACCAACATAACATTGAGGGCAATCCATCTTTGAACCAAAAATGTTGATTTTTGTAGCTGCAGAAGGCTTTCTAGCCTTGTGTCTTAATTAGAAGGACCTTCTTTTGCCTCTTTAGGAGCTTGCATGCGACATGCGGTGTTTGCATGTTGATTGCATGCAACATGCGGAGTGTGCAAGTGGGTTGCATGCTTGCGGATGAGTTACATGTGGCATGCATGAGATATGCATGTAATGCAAGCTAAATTTATGACTGGTACTTGACTTAAACTAAAGAAAGCTAAGATAAAAAAGTTAACTAAAGATAAGTAATTTATCTTCAGTTAACTTGACGAGTTAATCTTAGCTTAGAAAAGTTATAAATTGAGCCTAAGTGTTGAGGTGAAGACACAATTGATTAGCATGTGTTGGAGATTCAGTGAGAGTGAGTATTTGGGCAGAGAAAGTGAGTTGTGAGGTCGAGCTAGCTATAGCGTGGCCAAGAGCGAATTGATCAGCAAGGAGGCCAAGTAATCTAAAGGCTGAGTTCCTTGATCAGCAGGTCTTGTTTTTTGTCAAGGGCTGAGAGGCCGAGTATTCTGTTGTATGCTTAAAGTAAATCAGCTGCACTGCATGTGTGGGCTGAGAGGGCCAAGTGTGGGTTTTGAGGCCGAAATTATTGCTGTGTAGTTGCTGCAGCAAATTTGTGTAACTGCTATAAGAAATCTTGCTCCTAAAGCTGAATAAAAGAGCCCAATGGTTGCAGGCTTTCCCCAGACTGGGTTTTTTTAATTTTATTTTGTTGATGTGATTGGTTACATGTGAATCTGTTTCCATTGCTTATTGCTGGTAATTAACCCAGAGTATTGGATGGCAACCAATGTTTCATATGAGGATAGGCTCCATTACGGTTCGAATTACTTTCAGTTGGAGGTTCAAATCACTTCTGTTCTCAAGGAGAATAGGCTGTGGGCCTATGCAAGTACATAAGTGGTTCCACCAATGAATGATCCCATTGCCCTAGATCTACATGAGGTTAGAGAGGCCAAGGCACAAAGGATTATCCTTGATTGGGTTAAAGATCATCTGATACCATCTGTCGGAGAAAGACACTACAAAGAAGATGTGGGATGCACTTACAAAGCTATATTAGAGCGACTATTAGATTTGAAAGATGATGCTCAAGGACAACTTGCGTGGCACAAGAATGTCCAAGGGTGAGAGCGTGACATCTTACTTGTCCAGGTTGACACAGGTTAGGGACGAGTTGGCTATTGTTGGAGAGACAATTGTTGAGGAGGAACTTGTGCGTATAGCCTTGAATGGATTTACGAAGCACTGGGAAGTCTTTGTCAAGTGTATTATGGGTCAGGATCACCTACCCAACTAGGCGAAGCTTTGGGATGATTTCGTCCAAGAGGAGATCTAAGAAAGTGGTTAACTAGGAGATCAAAAGAAGAAGTTCGAAGAAGAGATGAAGCTTGCTCTAGCAAGCAAGGGTAAGGAAGGCCAAGAAAGGGGCAAGTGAGAGGTCTTCTTCCAAGAGTAGGAAGAAGAAAGAACTGAGTAAGGTGAAGTGTTTTTGTTGCCATTAGTTGGGTTACTGTGCCAATCAGTGCTCGAATAAGAAAAACAAGGGCAAGCAAAAGTAGGTTGCGGCTATTGCAAAGGTGGACAAATTTGCAACGCAATTTGAAAATGAGTTTTTACTCATTGCCTGTCTTTCGAGTTCAGTTGCCAACAGTGTGTGGTATATTGATAGTGGGGCTTCTCACCACATGACGAGAGTTAGAGTATTTTCCCAGGTTGGAGGTGAAGGAGTTGGATTTTTTTATTGAGCTTGAAGACAATGGCAAGTATCATGCAACTGGTATTGGCAGGGTCAAGTTTCAGACTGAGTTCAACAAACCACTATTGGTGGAGTATGTGTTGTATGTCCCAAGGATTCCAAGGTAGCGAAAGTGATTGGAATTAGACATGATTGCTTGTTTTCATTGCAAGTTGAGCCAACACATGCGTTGGTGAGCAGTAGTAGAGGGCTAGGAGAATTGTGGCATAGGAGGATTGGCCATCTTCATCATGGAGCACTTAATATGCTCAAGGAGATAGTTACGGGGTTGCCTAAGATGAAGTTTGAGAAGCATGAGGTGTGTAAGGGTTGCACATTGGGGAAATATACCAAGACTAGTTTTCCGAGCAATGACATTAGGTCCAAAAGGATTTTAGATCTAGTACACTCAATTGTGTGTGGGCTGTGTTACCACTCAAACTAGTAGGGGAACTGAAAGGGACTCCTAAAGGGACAACTGCTAGACCAAGGGCAACAATGGAGACCTAGCCCACTGTCATCTTAGCAAAGACTCCCTACTCTTTACGGACTTTCATCGATGGGAGGAGATTTGGTATGTGTAAAGTCACTTGTCATAACAGAGTCTGATACCTCTACTATGCTTGTCTTCATTCAAGTGTCATAGCTGCTATACTTAATACTGTGAATCACAACTCTCTCAGAACTCAACTCTATAGTGTAATTAAAACCTTTGGAAATTGAATCTGACAACTCTATAAAAAGGATTAGCGAAATAGAAGCTTTTGTGAATGAACCCACTAACTATCACTGCTAAACAATCAAGCTAGACTATGAAGTCTTCCAGCTTGATCACGATTGTGCTCATGATCAGGGGAGTGCGACGACCTGGCCTAACATAATGGCCATGATAGCTTCCACTAATCAACAACCACCTTGCAAGGACATCCTGGCTCACTTCTCATGAATTTTATCCATCAACCTTAACTAATATAAATCTTAAAAAGATAATATTAGAATCCTCTCCAGATTCACTGTTAATACAAGGGTAAAGGAAATTTTCTAGCTCAAGGCACTAGCCAATACCAACTTTGGTATTTGTGACCCCTTTGTGGGGATGCACCCACCCTGCTCCGTTGGGTTTCTGGCTTGTAACATAGTTCAAGGATCACAAGACTTTCCAATCTTCCTACCCCATTAGACACACTTTATATGCTATACATAGTGAATGAAAATAAACATTATAGAACACACAATTTCATAGAAGGAAGAAAAATCTTAGTCAGTTCAATATCAAAATCTTAACCACTGATTAATAAAGAATACCAAGTAGTGTAATGAATTGTTCCGAGTTATTTATTTACAAGCTGTAAAGAATGTAGTGGAATGGAAAATATTACTTAGACAACCCTTCAATATTTCTACTAATATGTCTGTGCATGTACATATGAAATTAAGAGCATTGTTGAATACAAAGTTGCCTTTTCTCTTGTTGCCATTTTGACAAATCAGTGTGAAATCAATGTCACTTTGAATCTCCTTTCCTGTGTGGATCTTTTGACAAATCAATGTGAAATCAAAGTCACTTTGAATTTCCTTTCCTGCGAGGGATCACATCCACAGTTGATTAGTAAAAGATAATCTACTATATATTATGTTCAAGAAACTGTCTGCAATCTGCAGTGGAAAAAAAACCTCAATTCCTATTGTGAATTTGAATATCTCAGGACAACACAAGGGATACAAATGCATATGGCCTTAGTACCTAGAAAACAATCACTCCATCATTACAAGACTAGCTAGATTTCGGATCGTAATCTAAATAATGGCACTAGTTACAGTGCTTATTTGCATTAACACCATGGAATAACAACAACAATGTTTCAAAGCACACTTACCGGAAAAGTTGTAACCTAAGTTGCACGAAACGGGGAAACGGGTACGAGTTTCCGAAACAGGAAGCGATACAAAACGCGACTTCCCCAAATTTTGGAAACGGGGAAACGCGAATATATATATATATATATATATATATATATAAATATATTTAAATATTTAAATATATATATGTGTGTGTGTGTGTGTGTGTGTGCAATCATAAAGCATAATTGATACATTATAATTTATTACATTTAAACATTAAGATTAAATTTACATCACATTCACTCATGAATGATCACATAATGAAAATAAAAATATCGGAATATCCAAATCTCAAAATCAGCCTTTATTTATATTACTATATGAGGTTGCAAGTACAATAAAGACTATAAGGCTGCAAGAGAGAGATCCAAATCAGGATTTTCTGCATCCACATTCCATTCTTTAGAAGGACCACTGTTGTATTGTGAGTCTCCTCTTACATAGTTGAACGACCTTAGTGCTCTTGATTAAATACAAGTTTCATACCCTAGTACCCTACATGCTCTTGATTATTGGGAGTTTCCCCTGCATAGAGGGCTTGGTTCTCCTGATTAAATACAAGTTCCATACCCTAGTACATGATAAAATCAAATGGAAACATTGCAATCCCCCCAATCCTAAAATCCTGAAAAATAGATAAGTCCGCTGGATTTTGAGTGAGATCTAAAATTCTACTTTCTCCATATGAAATCCAATGAGGGTGAAACCACTCTCAAACATCCAGAGTCATTTCATGGTAATGTTAAAAAATTTAAGTAAAAGGATGAAAATGAAAAATAACTCCTTTATTTTTCATTTTCATCCTTTTACTTTAAGAATTTAACATTACCATGAACTGCATATGCCTCAAACTTCCTGATGAACTACATATCAACACTAGGGCAAAAATTCACTTTTATAACTTTAGACACGCATCTAGAAGCAACTAGAAATGACTAGCATACCCTAAAAATAAATTAAAAAACAAATTTATTTAAAAAAAAAAAAAAACACAAGTAAATGCTAATATGTGGGTCGTACGGCTGTGAAACGCGTTTCTGGCCGTACTGGCCACGTTTCAGTTTCGTGAAACGTGGCAGTACAGCCGAAAACACGTTTCACGGCCGTACCAAACGCGTTTCACCGTTTCGTACCAGTTTCCGTACGGAAACGTACCCCTGCCCCATGTTTCTTGCAACATAGGTTGTAACGTTCCAAGAATATTTACTGATAGCATCTGAACCTCGTAGCTATGGTGGGGAAACCAGGGAACCCAAATCTTGAAAGAGATCTCATACCAAATCTGAGAAAAAAATGAATAAAGGAAAAAATCAAAATCTATAAATCAAGCAATGAATTGTTTACAAGTCAAATACAATTCCTTTGACTAACAGTTAAATTGAGGTGATATATTTAAATAGTTAGTAAGAGGGGAACTTAAAACCATGGAATATTACCTTAGTCATTACTGTCATCCCTCAGTGACTGAGATTACAAATCAATACTTATGGAAAGATTGTAAGAAAGTCTGTGAAACAGTAAAGCATAACCTCTATTTTCTAAGCAACAAAATCAAGACATTGTTACATCAAGAGCCATAATTGATACATACTCAATGAATCAAGTCCTTGTATGGCACAGACTTATTGCACAACCTCTATTTTCTCAACAACAAAATCAAGACATTGTATGTGTTTATTGCAAAAAGGAAACTGCAATCTAGTTTGGAAGAGGGTCTTATCAAAAGACATGGATTTATTCAAAGCTACAAAGCCTAATGGGTTACTGAAAAATAAGTTGGAATATGGGATCATGGTACTTAAATTGAGCAAATATGCTCTCCTTTCAGAAATATCACGGCTATACATTTTTTTTGAAAGCATTAGAATTTGAAAATGGGCCTTTCTATCAAGACAAATTTTCATTAACAGAATGTACTTTCCTACCTGAAACGTTGTAGATATCCAAGAAAAACTTGAAAAGCATAAGAGAACTTAGCATAATGTACTTTCTTTCCTTCCTTAACATTCTTAAAGCGCTGAGGTTCTCGAAGTCACCAGGTAACTTTCGAAGGAAATGACAGTGAGTAATAGTCCAATTCACAACTGAAGATGTGTCACGAATATGAGGGGGCATCTCCTCCAAATCACAGAAGTGCTCCAGGTTAAAATCTAGCATTATTGGAAGCTTAATGCTCGACTAGGTGTTATTGAACCCAGACATTTTTCCAATCCCTTCACTAAAACCTTAAAGATAGCTTCTCTAAGTTCTACAAGACTTTACTATGCTCTCGAAGTGGGGGCACATGCAGCCTTTCCAAGTGAATATTCTTAAACTAAGTGAAGATAAGGCCGATAGATCATTCTCTCTTGAACCCATAATTGAATTCTATTAGGACTTTCAAATTTTTCATGGAACTCAAAAATGTTGGAAGAAAGTATTTGCTAGGACAATTGATGTCACACCACTGATCCTTCTCCATGGCACCTGTATAGGTAAACCATAAATTCCCAAAATTACATATCGATAACCTATTGGGTGTAGGATAAAATTCACCCGTTTCATTCACAGAAAGCGTGAGAACAAACCTAATACTATATATAAAACCAAGAAAAATTCAAATTCTTCACTTCTAGGGAAAACCAAGAAAAATCCCTCAAGACCCTATTCATTAAAATAGATTTTATAAAACCCTACAACAAAGTGGAATAGACATTAATCTTCACCATGCTTAGAGCACTTGGATTTGGCCTGTATTCAGTTAAAGTGGTAGAATCATACCAAGTCCTTCTATCAATCATACCAAGTCTAATAAGATAGGGCTCTTCTAGTTAATCAAGTAAGGTTTCCCACTTACCCTAACCCTCTATGTAATGTCTACTGAATCCATTGGCTATATTCTTCATAGTAGAATAGCACATCACCTCATCAAAGGTTTCTTCTCTTTGTTGTATATGGCAATAAATGAATGAATAGTCACTTCACAGATAAAATTTAATAAACATCATTGAAGAGAATCAAACTTTAGAGAACACCATGGATTGCTTGCAAATCTTATGTGAGGCTTCTAGGTGGAAGTTATAAATGGAAAAATCCAATGCTATCGACATAGTCAAAAGGATGCCCATAATTGATTGGTTAGGATCTGGCCAAGTGTTAAATTCCTTTATATTCCCTTTTCTTTTGAACCCTTTCCAGATGAACTATAAGAAGCAATATCGATAAATAGATCTACAAGCCTCTATTCCTCATAGGAAAATTCACTGAACAGACAAATTTACTGAATTTTTTGAACAACAATACCATAAGAAGTGTAATTAAAAGGATATTGAAGCTCTATAAAGAGTGACAATATATACAGAATAATCTACAGTTTGTATTGACAGTTCGAAAAAACTATTCAGAGTTGTTGCAAAAATGTGTTGAGTTTGTCAATGTGAGTTTGGTTGATTGGTAAATTGGGGGTGTTAAAATCCCTCCCACCACAGTTCAAATCCCCCAAGAGACATGCTCATCTCTCATGAGCTGGCATGCATGTGTTTGAGGGCTGTTTGTTGTGGTTAATCCCAGGTGCAACTTCCAGGTGACTTTGGAGAAACAGATAATCCCCAGTCGCTGCTCTTTGTCAGAGAATAGCTGACTAAGCATGTGAGACATAGGTGTTTCATTGTACTGAATTCTCATAATGGCAAAAGTGCTGCTTGCTTGTGTTGGGTTGTGGTTGATAAAGTGAGGGCATTGCAATGCCTCCCACCAAGGTTCAAATCCTCCCAGAGACATGCTCACCCCACGCCTTGTGTTAGAGGGTTCTTTTTTGCAGTTCATCTCAGGTGCAAGTCCTGGGTGAATATGGAGAAATGGATAACCTCCAGTCACTGCCCTTTGTTAGAGAATGACTGACTAAGCATGTGAAACATAGGCACTTCATTGTACTAAATTCTCATACCGGGAAAGGTGCTGCTTGCTTGTGTTGACCCATACATCAAAAAAAATGTGGAGTTCGACAACTCTGAAGATCCATCTGAATTGAACTAAACAGGTGGTACAAGGAAGGTTTCAGTCAAGTTTCCAGATTTCTGTTTACTGGAACAAATCATATTTTAGGAAATTGGCATACGACTGTAACCCTATTGCATCAGCCTTAGAAGCCAACATAACTCTATAACAAGGAGCAGAGGAAGAACATATGAAAGGTGAAAAATCGTATGGATGGGGTAAAGGAAAATCTGGCTCAATTAAAATTATGGAAATTGAGAACCTGTCTAATAGAGACTTGGCCCATAACATCTATATTTAGTACATATAATATTTTTCTTGTTTTTTTGGGTAACTTGGACCATTACAAAATTCTAGCTACAAAGGACATGCTTATTCTATACACCGCAAGTATAAAACAGGTTCTAAACTTTTAGCCAATGTTAGAAGGGTTTATGACAAAGAGGGATAAAGTTTAATCATTCTTCTGCCAGATCACTTTTGTGCTGAACTCCAGGGCAAGAATATATCTCAGATATCTTCAATCCCTTGAGACCCTGAAATTTTTTCAAAGAAACCTTAGATGAGATTATCTCCAAACCAGTTTTGTCACTCTCCCAAGTCCAAGTTGACTCCTGACTTTGAATATATCTCAGATATCTTCAATCCCTTGAGACCTTGAAAAATTTCAATGAACCCCTTAGATGAGATTATCCCCAAACCAGTTTTATCATACTCTCCCGAGTTCAATTTGACTCCTGACTTTGACTCTCTTTGAGGAAATGGAATCACTTTAGCACGTCTGAGTCTATACTCACGATTTTGATCCCTGAATATGATTCAAAATCCCAAATCAAACAAGTCAGATTGACTTAATGAGTCTAAGCCAATTGTATTTTCATAACAGATACAGAAAACAAAAAGGAATACTTGTTTGTTTGTTTTCCTGGCCCAAGTTTATAACAGGCAACCAGCAGACTTTTCAGCTATCCAGAGCCCGTGGTGTTTGTAGTATGCAATGTCACCTTTGAACTTTGAAACAAGTTATTATTAAAATTTTACATTATGTGCAAATTTAGATCTTTCATATTAATGAAAATATCATTTCCCCTCAAATTCAGTGTATCATTAATTGTTTTAGTTCCGAAGTCATCTCTCAAGTTTTTCCCAACTCCAAGTCAACTCTTATGCTTGGACCTACCTAAATCATTCTGAGAGATGAGTCTGGTTACTTTGTACCAAACATTTCTTTCTACCTGGACCATTTTCCATATTTCCAATCTTTTTGACTGCTTTTATGTTTCTTCAATCTTCCATCCTTTCTATCTCCCTCTATTATAGAATGTATATTAGATCTATATAGCCCTAAACCCTAATTCAACTAGGTTAAATGCTTAGATTGCATCTGCGTTTGAAACAAGACAGGAATCCTTTCTTCAATTCTTCTGTTATTTTGACAGGAATGACAAACTAAGATTTTGATATTGTGAACCTCTCTTGATAAGACTCAGAGTTAATGCCATTTGTAAATGAGAGAATATAAACTTTCCATAGATATATGGTTGGCTTCCAGAATAGCAAGTCCAGTTCTGCATCAGCCTCTGAATGGCTTATCTATCCCCTAGAATGAGGCTTTCACATTATGCATATATATAATCAGTTCCTATAGATGAAGCAACCACTTTATTATTAAAGCTCTCTAGAACCAATATTGCTAATATGGATTTCTAGAAAAAACTTAAATTTTCATATTACATTTGCATTTGATCAGGTCTAATATGTAAAGCTGGAAATAACCAAAATATACCTATATCGGTTGCACTTTTTCTAGGATAAACATGTACGACCAACAAAGTTAAAACTAACTGTAATGTAGGAACAGATTTTCAATGTCAGTATTTGTGCGTCCAAGAATTAGCAGAACTGATGAAAACTCACAAAAAAACTCTCTATAAAATAAGTTCATAATTGTAACAGAAAATCTAACGTTTTCAAACAGAGATGGATGAAGCATATCCAATACAAATTGAAGATGAAATGACAATTAACATCAAACCCTTTATGCAAGGTAACTTGGAGAATTCCATTACCTTGAAAAAAATGTCTATGACACAAAAAAGAATAGTATCTAACCAAAAAATTTGGCGCTTCCTAAATATACTCGAATACATAATTGAATGTGAGATAATAGCATTATCTCGCTTCCACTGTGCAGAATTTGTCTTGGCATGACACATTGTGGTATAATAGAAGAATTTAAGTAAACCTTCAAAATGCACAGCACAGTTTTAGCCTGGCATGTCTGAGATAATAAGGGGAGATAAGTAAGCTCCTGAACAATAAGCATAGAAGTGCGCTGGAATCCAATTGAATCCCAACTGGCTTATAGTACAGTATAAGCCAATTGAGCATTATAAATGCAACAACTATTGCACCCATTTTCGCTGATGATCTTAATTGTGCAGCCAATCATACTTAGTGACAGTCAAATCTTAGGAACATGTTTCGTCCTAAAAGATTGCCTCAGATATCTCCAACTGGATTCCTTGTCTGAAGCATGGCAGTGACTATTCCAAGATGAACATGGAGCAGGCACGTCACATACATAACAGTGACACTGCGTCATTGGCATGTCAGAAACATTCTACATTTGCATGCTCTTTAAAATCGATCCAGAGAAAATAGTTTCTACTCTAGGAATAAAGTTAAACCATATAAAATGAAATAGGTTACCAAAATTAGACTTAACTTTCCATGATATGCAGTAAAAGTACAAGCCAGAACTTTTGAACTAGATCCTGCAGAAACCTACCATTTCACAATGTTTGTGAGGCAGTGTACTTATGAAGGAAAATTTTGCACAGAGATGCCTTGGATGAGGATAGTCTTGACATTCAATATGCAAAGTTCAAATAATTGAGTAAGAATCGACCACATAGACCCTATGAAAAGCAACTGTAAATGCATTCCACTAAAATATTTACCTAAATATTGTAATATGGCACTCTCTGTAGTGATGGTAGGTGGCCAAACTGACTCTAATTTTTGAAAACAGATATCAAGTTATGCATTACTGTTAGTTAAAGAAGACTTGCCATGTTGTAAAAAAAACTTCAGAGGATCAAACAGATAAGATGAAAAATGATCCCAATGGACTATGTTGGTCAAATGGAAGAGTCACTAATGTGCTTTAACAGGGGACAATAGTTGTATTCTAATTAGCAAGGGCTAGTCTCAAACCTACTGAACAACAAGGATTAACTTTACCAATGTAGTCTGCCTTAATATGTGGAGCAACAACTTGTCTTGTTTTAAATATAAAAGTTCCATTAATACCAAAAAAAAGTGTTAAAATATAGGTAGACATATGAGCCTTAGGATTTCTTGTATAAGTATTTTAAACTGATGACATAGTGGCACAGGTTTCACAAAATACCAAGTTTCCCTATGTAATGTACCTAGGGAGGGTATGTATTGTACTCAAGAAGGTACAAACCTAGGGAATATTTACTAGTACCACCCAAGTTCTCACTTGGTGCAAAAGTCCAAATCACAAGTGTGAGACCCCAAGGGCAACTTAGGCAAGCTACCCATTATCACTTTAATAGCCTTGCCTTTCTCACTTCAGACTAGGTGAAGCCTAGTGGAGCTTTCCTATGGTTGACTCAGCTCAATGTCTGTAGTATGAAGTGGGAACAAGAGAAAGCATAGAAACAAAAAGAAAAAAGGAAAAATGTTTTTGGATTTTATGTTTTGAGGTGGGAGATGAAAGGCAAGATCAGTGCCTTATCATGTTTGGGCTATGGGAGCACACATTTTATGTCAAAGGGAGAATCTAAAGAAGGATTAGGGGCTATAAGCAGCCAAGGTGACACAATCTATAGTAGCCCTAACTTGGTTACTAGATTTACAAGTCTGATGGTTGAGAGGGTCTACTTAAGATTCACTACTCAAGGGAACAACTTAGGGTGGCCCCTATCAAAGACTATCTACAAAGGCACTATATCATGTGATGCCATAACCCTAATGTTTTTGTTATGAAACCAGCTCAAGAGAAGATAGAAAAGATAGATCAACGCCTTAGAATTCAGCCTCTTCGAGGGGGCAACCTCCTTTACATAAATGAACAATTCTTGGATGATTCAAATGACAAAACCTCCTTTCTATATATAGGAGTCTAAGGAGTCACAATATAACCTAGCTGACCTAACAATAATAATATAAAGCCACAAAATTAACAATAGAGGGATTCTATGGGGCACAGTAATAACAATATGGGGGCAATAGGGACACAACAATATTAATAAGGGGTACAACTACAATAGTAATGGGGTAATCACTAGTATTATAGGGACCCAACATGCCCCTCTCCTTCAAAAAAGTGTTGTCCTCAACGCTTGAGTAGTTCTGGCAATATTCTGCATAATTATCATCCTCCATGGGAATCTTCAGCGATAAGTTCTTCCACTTAGATAAGATACTCTGAAATTGATCGATTTCGTGCTGTCCGAGTTTCTTGTTTCTATGACTGCTTCTGGTTCCAATATAATTTTTCCTTCCTCATCCCCAAGTTCTGGCAATATTGTTGAACTGGGAGCTTGTCACCTATAACCTTCTTTAAACATGAAACATGGAAAACTGGGTGCAATCGAGAAGCTGCAGGAAGCTCCAATTTGTATGCCATAGTACCAATCTTTTGCAACACCTTGTACGGACCGTAATACTTTGGTGATAATTTATTGTCCTTCTTAACTTGCTTGAGGGACATTTTCTTATATGGTTGTAGCCGTAGGAATATCCAATCACCTACATCAAAACTTCTTTCACTGCGATGTTGATCTGCTTGTTGTTTCATTCTATTTTGTGCCAACACGAGGTTATCCTTAAGAGTTTGAGGACTTGTTGTTGATGTTCGATGTGATGTTCCACTGCCTGAACCTTAGAATTTTCTCTTAAATATGATGTGATGGATGGTGGTTGATACCCATAAAGTGCCATAAATGGGGTCATTTTTGTTGCTGTACGGAAGGAAGTGTTATACCACCATTCAGCCAGAGGCGACCATTTGACCCATTGTGTCTGTTTATCAGATACAAAGCAACGAAGATATCCTTCCAAACATTTGTTTACTATCTCAGTTTGCCCATCAGATTGAGGATGATAAGATGAGCTATGAGCTAACTGAGTACCAAGACAAGAAATAATTCTGTCCAAAAATTTCCAGTGAAAATGGGATCTCTGTCAATTACAATAATCTTTGGGTTTCCATGTAGCTTTTGAATTGTTTCCATAAATGCAGTAGAAACTGGACTGGCTTTAAATGGATGTGATAATGCACAAAAGTGTGCATACTTGGTAAGTCTGTCAACTACCACCATGATGACACTCTTTCCCTCAGACTTGGGTAAACCTGTGATAAAATCCATTGAAACCTCCTCCCAACGTTGGCTTGGAATGGATAAAGGTTGTAATAGACCCGGTGTCTTAATTGTTTCAACTTTATTTTGTTGGCAACCAAACATTCCGCCACAAACTTTTGAATATCTGATTTAAGGCCATCCCAAAAAAATTCCTTCTTAACCCTATGCTAAGTTTTTAAAAATCCTGAGTGCCCTCCTAAGGGAGAAGTGTGCAATTCCATAAGAATCTTTTGTTTTAGCTAGGAATTCTCACAGAGGTATAAGCGATCTTTGCACCATAACGAATCATTTTTCCAGCTAAATGTATCAGACGTACTGGAATCTTGTTGTAACTTTTGAATAATTATTCGTCATTCTTCCATTCCTCCCTTGCTCGTTTATCTAATCTGGTTGGATAATAGAAATGGCGCACAACAATGCTTCCACATCCTCATCCTTTCTTGAGAGTGCATCTGCCACCACATTTTGCTTCCCTTTTTTGTAGATGATTTCAAAGTCATAACCCAACATCTTTGTGACCCACTTTTGTTGCTCTTCAGAGAATAATATTTGTTCTAAAAAGTATTTAAGGCTATCATGATCCATTTTTACCTTGAAGTACATGTAGTATTGCCAACATTTCCTTCTCATAAATAGCTTTGTGTAAAAACTTTCCCTTGATTAGACGACTTTCAAAAGCAATTGGTCTTTCATCTTGCATTAAAACAACACCAATTCCATTTCCTGAAGCATCACATTCCACAATAAAGGTTTTTGTGAAGTCCGGTGTAGCTAAGACCGGTGCTTGGCACATTGCCTCTTTAAAATGTTCGAAGGCCTTTGTTGCTTCTAGAGTCCATGAAAATGCATCTTTCTTCAATAATGTTGTTAGACGTGCTGCTATTCTTCCATAATTCTTAACAAACTTGCGATAATACCCTGTCAACCCGAGAAATCCTCGTAGATGCTTTAGGATGTGGGGATTTTCCATTCCTTAATGGCTTTAATTTTGCTAGGGTCTACCTTAACTCCTTCATGAGATACAATATGACCCAGATATTCCACCTCTTGTACTCCAAAGAAACATTTGGATATTTTTGCATATAATTGTTTTTTCTCCAATAGTTGTAGCACCCTGTCAACATGTTCAACATGACCCTTCCAAGACTTGTTGTAGATTAGTATATCATCAA
>APFE030307827.1:0-40742 GCA_000404065.3 Pinus taeda | reverse complement strand
CCATCCATCTTAGCTTCTAAATCTTTCCTTAAACCATCCATTTTAGATTCTGTTGCTTTTTGTGCAAGTGACACTCGTTGCACTTGTTCTTGTAATTTTGATATATCATATAGCATTTCTTCTTCTTCTTCATGAGTCCTGCTAGAGCTTTCAGGCTCCTTACTAGGTTTTTGCATTTTCTTTCCTCGGGGCATCAGTTACCGATAATAATTCTCTTAGCCCTTTGAATTCCTTCAAAATAATTTTTCAAACCAATCTTAAGCAAAAATTTAAAAGAATCTACACCTTTTTTTTCACTTTGTAGGAGCTCGATATTGCCTTTGATATATCTCTGTACTTTCAGATCATCCAGTTTTGAAATTGCGATTTGTGGTAGCCCTCTGTGTCCTCTTTCCAATGCCACCAGTCTGATCCAAATTGGATTCTCCAAGGAAGAGTTATGCGAAATCTCCCATAGTGACCTGATTATAGATTAGTTCAGTAGAGCGAACTTGTACGACCTGCCACGAGTCACTGTTTCGACCTTTGGCTCTGAAAAATATATGCAAGAAGCTACAGTCCGTCCTCTTTCTGTACCTTCTTACGAAATTTCAATCCAATGCTCAGAGAAAAAGTTATGATGATTTTCCCCAGGTCACCTGTTTGGAATATATAATCTAGGGTTTTACATTCTATAATAACGAAATAGCTGAGATAGAATTGGCCTCAAGGATTTGCTCTAATGCTGCACGGGCCCTCCACCAAAACTGAACTGAACTGCCACTGCTAATCTCTCATGTGAATTCTGGATGAATTCACCAAGGGGAGATGGGTACTTGCCCAATCTCACTAAATCACCCGAGGGTTTCCGTCTTGGGGCTACCAAGTAAGTAGAGAACCGGGTTTCCAACCTCTCATACAAAAAGAAATATCAAATCTAAGATGTTCTCTAATGGTCTCCTCCTCCTCTTTTATAGATCTGATGGACCCCTCGAGAAGCTTCTATTTTATTATTTTAATCATTGAGCACATTTCCCTTATTTAAAATATTTTTTTTAACGTGGGAAAATGGTAAATTGGCCACCATGCCTCCTTAGGCCACTGAAAAACATTTCTAACTATCCCATCCTGTAGATCTTCTCATTCTGGTTCCAACAAGCTATTACACTAAGTTGTTCTGCCAAGTATTCCTCTTGAAATACCACCTTAAGCGTAACAAATTGAGTTGGGCCCACTAATAACTAAGTTTTTTGAAAGTTGTTGAAATGCAATGAAACTAAAGGCAAATTGTGCAGATGATGGAATATACAAGGCGAATGCCATCAGACCTCATAAAAACTCCTCAAAACCCCTCCAAAGGCCCCTGGGCTCGCTGATGACGCCAACCTGTCCCTGTGACCTGTTTGCCCCCAATTCTAAAAGTCCATCCTAACCATGCCATAAGGAACACCAAAAAAAGTAACATCACAAATCCTCCGCCCAAGATTGCTTGCTCTCAAGCAATCTATATCTGTTGACAAATCTGGCAGTTCCATGCAACTGAGAATCAGTACCTGGATCCCATACAAACCATTGGGTGATGTCATATTTCCGTGCCAACCAACCAAGAACGGATCCCTCAATTGCTGGTTCCTAGACTAAACTCTGACTCGACCTGCCATCAACAGATCCTCTCAGATCCCAATGCCACCATGGCCACTCATCAACGCCCCTTTCCCATTGCTCTAGTTGTGCTCTGTCTCTAGCTATGGCTGCTACTCCCTCAACTGAATAAAAACTCATCACCTTTCTCCAATCCAACCCTTGGCATAAACCAAGGGCAATCTCACCATGCTGATGTTGTGCTGAAATACTGATGAGCGACTAGCCTACATCCTGCTGCCAACTGGAGCATATAATACCCCTCACATCAAAGGGCTCCTACAGTACAATGCTCCTGACTAAAAATGATACTCCATCAATAGGATACCAATTCATGATCTCCTGCCAATCTAATGTATAGACACACTTGTGCAAGGAATATGTCTACTAGGGTGATATTGGTTCATGCTCAACTCCTGCTGCTCTACTCGGTCAACCAACTAAATATGTCCAAGGGAACCTGCCCCTCTCTCCATAATAGGCAAAAGTGGGCAAGATGTGCTACAAGCCCTACCTATGTACTTTTGGAGAGGGTTGCGGCCTGGAAATACCGCAACTCTATTGGCTGCCATTGCACCTATCTATACCTCATCAATGGGCGGGTCCAAAGATGGATGCACCACCATCTCCAGAAAATCCTCTCTCATCTGTCTGAAAACTCCATGACCCTCCAGCCGACTAACCTCCTGCAAAACTATCTTGTTAGCCTCCAGCACCTCCAGAGGACAAGTGTCTCAAATACTGCCACCGTTGCTCATCTATCACGGGCTCAATATGAACCTCCAATTGACTTTCCCCAAAAGGCTCATCATGCATATTGTGCACATCATCCTCCTCAACTGACTCATGCTCCACCCTATGTTGCTCATGCTGAATCATCACTGGTGACTCATCATCCTGAACGTATCTTAAAGGGTGCACTGAGTGCTCACTATACATGTTGGAATATAAATTTGGCCTATTGTCAACAACTCCACATGACTACTCAAACTCCCCAGAGGGATGCTTGTATGACCCCATGGACTTGACCAAAGAAGAGCCCTCATCTTGAAAGACAGAAGGAATATCTCTACCTCTGCCATATCCTCTGCATCTCTCAAGCATGAGTGGTCAGGTCCCCAAGGTTCCTTGCAGATGAAGCAAAGACCCTTCCTCCTCAACTCATTCTTGCTGCATGTTTGGTCACCATAAATCCTCTGGAACTCCTTCTGGGTCAACCATCTCCTGGACAACTCAGTGTTCTACTGAACTAACCTTTCGGCTAGTTAATAAGCAGCAAATGAAACCAACTGTTCCTCTCTCCAAATGGCCAACAACCTAAACTCCAACCTCCTGCAAATGGCATCATGGCCTCCCATACATGAGGACAAAATGGATTGCATGTGTGTTATGACTGTGTTAGGATGGTGTTTCCTAATGCTGAGGAAGCATTGGAAAATTTGCGGGATCATGTCATCAGACTCTAACTCAAACATGAGGTCATAAGATCTAACCAAGGCCTTGCCTTCTAGAATCTCTAACCTCTTCCCAAAGGTAGGGTCCTCACTGTTATCCAAATCTTGAAAGGTCTCCACTATCAGTTTGAAGACTCTCCTCATAATGTCATCACTGTAAGGAGGTATAGGTGCAGTCAGCATCATGATACTACTGAGACAAAAGGCAACTGGTAGCTTGACTCCTATACAAGGGTGTTGCAAATACTTGTATTGTACTAAGGCAAGCATGCTGGTTTGAGCGCCCAAATTAAGTTTTTACCATATCACTGATGCACCTTGGAGAGGAGTGAAGCAAGTTCTTCAAGTTTGAGAAGGGTTTTGGTTGTAACCCCCATGCATCTCAAATGTGTTCCAAGTCCATGAAGCTTGTATCCCATCTCATGTTCATATTGTGGTTACTCTTGTTGTAGCACATTAAGTATCCCTGTGGAAAAAGTTCTGTTGATTGCAGCTGCTAGTTTATTAAGGGAATTTATAAAGGTTTAATCCATGTTTTAGTTTAGTGATGTCAATGACAGTAAATCTCTCACAGCATAAGCATTCTTGTAACCTCTGCTAAACTCTTGCGGCCTATTCCGCCCTGACTCACACTGACAATACAATGGACATGCAATACATAGCATAAACATGAGTCTCTATGACCATCTTGTCTCCCCCCCGATTTGCCCTTTCATACATCAACAAATGACCAGACCTTAGCAGTATGCAAACTGCGACAATACAATTTATTGACAAATCCTAGCAAGACAATAACTTTGCGAAATACCATGTGCATCACACAACTCAATATACCCTAGGAGTGCATTGCCATACTATAGCAAAGGGTTATACACCATATAGTAGCAAGAATACAACGTTTAGTACATAGTGAGACTGGCAAGACAACATGTTGTTGTAATTGTCACAATTGACAATTTTTCCTCAACAAGTTGTGGACAAAGTTACAAGCACAGATAAAGACAAGAGGATCACAATTTTCTAAGTTTTTAGTGAACTTTTAATGAGACAATTTTGACCTCTTTGAATTGACAGGCTCTTCTGAGAATTATGGTAATGTGGATCTACAACCTCCTTAGAAAATTACTAAGATCACACCCTCAAGCCAAACGTTTTGTC
Organism: Pinus taeda; assembly: GCA_000404065.3. Classification (NCBI taxonomy): domain Eukaryota; kingdom Viridiplantae; phylum Streptophyta; class Pinopsida; order Pinales; family Pinaceae; genus Pinus; species Pinus taeda. The sequence goes on along the minus strand of APFE030307827.1, from coordinate 36,510 downwards.
TCAAACTACAATAAATACATCAACAATGTATTGTGCATGGGAATACAACTGCATAGGTATGGCTGCTACAACAGTTATGGATCTTCCACTAAAACAATTTCATTTGGGCTAGCTTCTACATACAAACGTACTACACAACATCAACAACTTTACATTCAACGATACTTCGAATGGATTACAACATGTGCACTATTCGCATTTGGAACTTCGAACAACATTAACTTCCAATGGAAACACTTTTTTTCTAGACACCAGGAACACAATCTCAGTCAACAACTAAATGTTATGCCACGAAACTCTGTTTTCCTAATTAACTTGGTCATTGATCCTCATCAAGCACAGGGGTCACATGCACAACATTTTTACGTAATTCAAAACATTCCAATAGGCACAATAGACACATATCACACTATATGAATCGTATTACACACACTGTTCATCGGTATCAACGCACCTCGTTTTCATCATCTATGCACAACGTTTGATCAACTGCACTGTGTGCCTTCTGTCCACCCAACGTTGACCTCTAATCTGCTGATCTGGCTTCATGAACTTGAAGTCTTCAGCAGTGTGAAGCAGATCGATGACTAAAATTTCTGCAAATGATAAGATCCTGCCTCAAAATAACACTAAGATTGGCTTAAATTTGATGAATGTCACACCTTGTATATAGAGACAATCACAACTCCAGGGAATATAAGTCGGCTTCTTAAGAAAATTTTCGAGTTGAGATTAGCATCAGTCGTAGATCCAACCTGTAGGAGCCCATGACGCATGCACGTCACTTTCCTCCCCGACAACTCCCTTTTCAGGCAAAATTCAGCGATGACATGGTGATGCGACTGCCCAATAAGAAGTTCGGGTGATCGACCTAGTTGTAATTAGAATTTGTTTTGGCTTAAAATTGCAGTAAACTATGCCCGCTATATAGATTCAGCTCACGGTCGATGTGGCGATCAAAGAACAAACATGCTTCCAATCACTTTGGCTTCTTCACAAAACTTGTTCTTGAAATTGGCCCAGTGGATGTTATAGCTCACACTCAATCTTCTTCATGCCAAGCTACGACTATCTCGACGTATGGTGCCACCATGCGTGTTGCTACAGTCGCATGCATCAATTCGGCTTCACTGCAACATTTCACAAATTTCCAGGGTGAACGCATGCATGTGCGCCCGCTTATGTCTGGTATCTCCTCTTGTGCGTGGTGGATTTGAAGGTGATAATTTGTTTCACCAATCTCCGTTTGATCTGACTGACTATAACCAGGCTAAGTAAGACGAACTCAACTTCCTGAGAATAAACTCAGTGTCCTTATAGATGAATCGTTCTCCAATGATTCAACACTCGCAACAGATATTACTCCAACCAATATGTTTCTTTTCGATACTTGAGAATAATCCACGAAGTTTGCAATAAACCCTCAGGTTGGCAGGAAATTCAGCTTTGATACCATTGTAATATCCCTTTCGGAATATTTTACAGATTTTGTAGAAAACTAGTTCAACCAAATTTTCTCCATAAAATTACCATTCAATTTACAGAAGATTGCCATGTTAAATAGAACAAGAGAATACATGCAATTCAATCATACAATGAGCAAAAATAATCTCGACTTTTATTATAATATATAAACTGGGGTTTTACATGCTGAAATAACAAAATAGCTAATATAGCTGCGATAGAACGTGCCTGAAGGATTTGCCCCAATGTTGCCTGAGCCCTCCATCAAAACTGAACTGAATTGCCGCTGCTAAGCTCTCCTGTGAATTCTAGATGAACTCACCTAGTGGAGATGGGTATTCGCCCAATCTCGCTAAATCACTCGAGGGTTTCCGTCCTGGGGATACCAAGGAAGTAGAGCACTGGGTTCCCAACCTCTCATACAAGAAGAAATATCAAATCCAAGATGTCCTCTAGTGGTCTCCTCCTCCTCTTTTTATAGATCTGATGGACCCCTCTAGAAGCTCCTATTTTATTATTTCAATCGTTGAGCACATTTCCCTTAATTATTATTATTTTTTTTTGTAATGTGGGAAAATGGTAAATTAGCCACCATGCCTTCTTAGGCCATTGAAAATCACTTCTAGTTATCCCATCTTGCAGATCTTCTCATTCTGGTTCCAACAAGCTATTGCACTAAGGTGTTATGCCAAGTATTCCTTCCAAAATGCCACCTTAAGCGTAACTGAGTCAGACCCACTAATAACTCAGTGTTTTGAAAGTTGTAGGAATGCAACGGAACGGAAGGAAAAGTGTGCAGATGATGCAATATACCAAGCGAATGCCATCGGAGCTCATAAAAACTCCTCAAGACCTCTCTAAAGGCCCCTGGGCCTGCTGATGACGCCAATCTGTACTTGTGACCTGTCTGTCCATCCTAACCATGCCATAAGGAACACCAAAAAAAACGGAACATCACAACGATCTTGACTGAAGACCACTGTTGACCACTTTCAAAGGGAATTCCATGCTCTCCTTTGGGAAATCTGTCTAAGTCAACCCCATTGGGGAATTAATTTAAATATTTGTAATATTTCTGAAATTAAAAATTGGCAAGTCACGGTTTGTGAAAGACTAGCCATATCTTATTGAGAGAGTCCAACTCGCTGTTATCTAGTCATTAGAGATTTATCTATAAAGGCTAGCTCTCTCATTTGTAGTGGTTGTTGTTCACAAAAGACAAGTGCTATGTAATACAAAGTGCTCATTATTTTGCAAACATTGTTTATTCACTGTGGAGTGGCTATCATTATCTTTTTTCTTCTTGCTAATGTTTAGGGATTTAAATTTTAATATCTAATCTAAATTGTGCTTGAGTAAGTTTATCCTAAAACTAATGCTTTTTGCCATTGAGGAGTTATTAAACTAGGGGAGGCAAACAACTAGGGTCTCTCTACTTGTTTGTTTTGTTCTGTAGGTAAGATCAACCTGAGCATTTTAAACTACTTCTTAGAAGGCTTTACTATTTAAGTATGGGGGATTACGCAGTGCATTATATTAGATATCATTTTGGGATTCAACTGCGTTAAGTAAGTCATTCAAACTCAAACGTATGACCATTTCCATGAGAGGTAGTCGTAACTGACTAATTTCTCATGATTTTTGAATAGTTCACTTAGCACTCATTGCATCGGGTGATGCTCACAGGGGTGAAGAAGTGGGATTGAGACTAGTGAAATGTGGAGAACGAATCACATAGCATCAATCATCACTTCCGGGGCTTGCACCCGGTAACCAGGACTTCCCAGGAGGTCACCATCCCAGAACTCCTCTGGCTCAAGCGCGCTTAACTGTGGAGTTTTTCCCACAATCAAGCCCACTTAGCTTGCTACCCCATTTGCAAAACCTTAGCAAGTATTGTGCCTCATGAACCATTCAAGTAGAGATCCCTTGACTCTTTTATTTAAGTATGGGGGTTTACGCAGTGCATTATATTAGATATCATTTTTGGGATTCAACTGCGTTAAGTAAGTCATTCACGTATGACCATTTCCATGAGAGGTAGTCGTAACTGACTAATTTCTCATGATTTTTGAATAGTTCCTTAGCACTCATTGCATCGGGTGATGCTCACAGGGGTGAAGAAGTGGGATTGAAACTAGTGAAATGTGGAGAACGAATCACATAGCATCAATCATCCCTTCCGGGGCTTGCACCCGGTAACCAGGACTTCCCAGGAGGTCACCCATCCCAGAACTCCTCTGGCTCAAGCGCGCTTAACTGTGGAGTTTTTCCCCACAATCAAGCCCACTTAGCTTGCTACCCCATTTGCAAAACCTTAGCAAGTATTGTGCCTCATGAACCATTCAAGTAGAGATCCCTTGACTCTTTTATTTAAGTATGGGGGATTACGCAGTGCATTATATTAGATATCATTTTGGGATTCAACTGCGTTAAGTAAGTCATTCAAACGTATGACCATTTCCATGAGAGGTAGTCGTAACTGACTAATTTCTCATGATTTTTGAATAGTTCACTTAGCTTTGTATTCTTCTGCACACAAAGAGAAAAGGTTGGAGACTCTTCAAGGAGAGGTCGCTCCTAAGGGGGATTGAAAGGCGCAAGGAAGGTTAAACAACATTGGGGGTGTTGTCATTTAGTGCTCACTCACTGCTTTGCAAATGATTAGTGGTCTAGGATGCATGAGAATAGTGAATTTGAAGCCATTTCCTGAGCCACAAAAGCTATCAGAGCTAGGTGGGACCTTCTCCATTGCGTAGTGCTCGGAAAAAGCTTTTTGGTGGTATATAGAAGTCCAAAAATGGACTCCTGGAGCAGAAGATAAAGCATTTTGAAAATTACCTTGGAAAAGCCTAGAAAAACAAGGAAAATGGCTAAGTGTGGAGTTAAATCGCAACTGGGACTCGTGAGGCTTATCCAATTGCAAATCGGGCTTGCTGGCGGAAAGAAAAGTAGCGATCCACCGATCGCCGATATTGCATATGAGCAGTTGGCAGGTCCGGGCACACCTTTTATCACATATTGGCATATCACAGTCTCGATCGCCGATATCGCATCTTGCATCTCGCAGATCCAACAGTCTATCAGTTAAGGCATACTCCAAAACACACGCAGGGGGGGATTTGCGATATCTTGTTGCACTGCCGGGGGTGGGAAACCGCCCTTCTCTCTCCTCCACATGGCACAATCCCGCATCCCGCATCACAACAGTCTTGTAATCTAAAACTTCAAAGACCTTGCGGGGGCCAATTTGCGATTTTTGTGTAACATCGCTGGGGGGCTGGGAAAACTGTGTACAAAGGAAAAGCGCGACAAAACAAGGGCCGGGCCGCCACTTTCTCTCTGCTCCACGAGGCATCGACGACCGGCTATCGGCGGAGTCCTAGGGTTCACACTTAACGATATTGGTAGTTCTCGGCGTCGAAGGCCGATATCGCTGTCCACGATATCGGTGATCGTTGTATCGACGGGATTCTAACCTAAAAGATATGTAAGCCGTTGAGTGTGCGATAAAGTGGTGCATCGTAGAGAGGCCGAGAAAACCAAATACAAAGGAAAAGCATGAAAAAATAGGGCCAGGCAGAGCTTTTTCTCTCTCCTCCATGAGAGCCATGTGGCGGCATGTGATTGGTTCTCGAAGCTGACCTGGCAGCTGATGTCAACAATGACGTGGCAGTACAGATGTTGATGTGGTGGGTGGACATGTGTCACTCATTTTTGGCGTTTTCAGGGGTCCTATGGGGTCGTTTTTAGGTGCCACATGTCACCACTCACAAGGTGACATGTGGCATTGATGATGTCACCCCAGGGTATCGGCGATCGGCGATTCTGCAAAGTGAAAGTTCTTCCTACTGCCAATACACCTCCCTGGCTGCGATTGCGATCAGGAAAGAGGCCCCGAATGTGATATGTTATGTCTTGTAATTTTTACGAATTTCGCGTCTAGGAATTCGGCCGATGCAGTGTAAGGAGAGATCAAAGGTATTTTCAAGTTATAAAGGAAGAGGTACCCTGCGCAGCTGTTGAGAGCCTTAGCATCGAAGCACAAAGCCCTTGGTCCCAATGCCCAGTTATATGTGGAGCACTACAAAAGGGGCCGTAATAAAGCGAAGCTAAGGGGGAAACCCAAAGGTGCCCTTTTGCTTGTTCCAGAGGTAAAACGCCTTTGCCCTTTCGCCTGTTTGAAGAGGTAAATGCTCGTGCCCCTTGAGACTTCCATCATTAAACTAAGAACTCACCCCTAGGCCGGATCAGGGCGCTGACTGTGCTCAGAAGGTTTTTATGGCAGAAATCGATGAGGTCGGCACCGAAAGCAACTACAGAGGAAGATATAGGAGATCAAGCCTTTGAGACCAGGCAGAGCAGAGCACCAAGGGATTCAGTAGAACATTTAAGGCTGAAGTGACAAAGTCGGTCCTGGAGGCGACTGTAATAGTGAATCAGGAGGGAGCATTTAAAACCAAGTATGGGCACCCCCCCCAGAAGTGGCTCTTCATAACTCGTTCTCAAGGTCGGCGCGAAGGTCTTAAAGACGGAATGATGAGAGTTATTTGAACAACGCAAAACCATATGTCGTGAACTAAATTACAGCCATGAAACAGAAGTGATTACAGGGATGGGGTGTTGGGATTTTGCATTAATGTCTCACCTGTTTCGCGATTCTGTGATGTGCCGTCCTCTGTGAGGCCATTATTATTTTTCTTAATGTTTTTTTGGATACAGAACCTCCCTTGGCTGAGAGAGCAAGCTGACTTGACAGTTGAAAACTCGGCCTAGGATTTTATGTATGAAACGATTGAAAGCACCCACTCTTCTCATAAATAGGGTGTCGCAGCGCTGAAAACGGGTTATGAAATTTGAAAGAAAGTCAGGTATTTTTGTGAAAACTCTATCACTTAGTCACATAGATCTTGTAGAATATTACATGAATAGTGCTGATTCCTCCTTTGATGTATTCTGGTCTGTTACTTTGTTTCATTCATCTTGTATGTTTTCCTCTTTGAAGTCATGCGATAATAGATACTCTGATATTTCAGACTTGTCTACAGATTCATCTGCATTAAAGTGTTAATGCATATGCTTGTGTGAGGGGTTGAAATTATATTTCCAAAACTGTATTGCGTGAAGCATATCATTCATTTCTTCTCTGTCCATTACATCTTCCTGGCACTCGGATAGTTATAGTAAATCTTATTGTTTCAGGCTCTATATTTTATATATAGAATTCTTGGTACTCTGAGCTCTATATCCTGAGTTGTCCCTTTTCTTTGTCTCCTCTCATCTATCTTATAAAGATGATTAAACTGTAAGTCTTTGAAGTGCTTGGCCTTCACTATTTTCTGTTATATTTCTGGGAACTATGTGTGTGTAGAAATGCTGAAACATACAACTTGTATCTTTGAATGAAAGAACCAACTCTCAGATATCTATGTATAGAATACGGGTGGTGTCTCCTCTTGCTTGAGAGTCATTTGAGGCACACCGATTTAGATGTACCCAGGCACTGGTCTTGTAAGCAATCCAAGGCTGTCTCTGGGAGTGACAACAGGGGGCAACTTTCATAAGGACCAAACCTAATCCATTGACAAAAACTAGGTATAATGATCTAGGAGGAGGAATACTTCACACTCTTGCTATTGGTGAGTTCTATGGGCACAAGGTATAATTTCAACAACTGCAAAACTCAAAAAGGACAAACATCAAATCTTTCTTTTTATCTTTGCATTAAGAGTAGGATTTTTTTGCCGGACAATAATTTCTATATCATTCATAGCAAGATTTTATTGTGGATAAGTATTAAAATTGTCATATCTAAAACCCCCATTTAAGTACTAGTTACTATAAAGGATATTTGACACTTGCGTCTTGTGATGTCCCCTCTGATTAATTTCACCCAACAGCTACACCAGTTTTGTGATTTTGTCTGAGGCATGACAATTTTAATGTTTTGGGCACTAACTTAGGAGAAGTGGGTTGGGAGGACCCCACTTGATTACAATTGCTAAGGAGGGTCCCAACATAGGAGAAGAGGGAAATTGAAATGATAGTGGATGGTGGGGGTCACCCCAAAAGGGGAATACACACCCCTTGAGCAAACTCTCACTTTTGGAGGGCAAAAGGCAAGGTGGGGTCAATGCATGGGGCCCACATGGTAAAGGAGGAGCTCAAGGATAAATAAGGGGAAGATGCATCATTTTGGGGCTTTTGAACCTTTGATATTTTACACTCACCTGGCATGCTTGAGCAGTTGAGCCAAGTCTGCAAGTGCTATTCAACACATGAGATTTTAATGCAAGAATCTCAAGCTTCCTTCGGTGGACTTCTAGTGCCAGCCCAAGGAGGAGTTATAGGCTACTTGGGGGAGCTGTTCCAGTAGATTGTTTGGGTGATTTGTGGGATTTTAGCAGCAGATTGGGCGCAATAAAGGGAGTACACATTGCCTGAGAGAAGAGTTTTGGGCAGCATTTTGTTGGGTACTCTGGGAGAGCATCAGACTACTATTTGCTGAATATTTCAGGTGTTGGTGGGGCATACTTTGAAGAGATTTTGGCTATAGCATTCTCACCATTCCAGGAGCTGCGTAGGTTTGCGCATAGGGGAATTCTGGGCTACACGTGGGAGTTGGGTGAATGCACATTCGGGGTTGATTGGAGTTGGGATTTGTGGGGGCAGCTTGGAGGAAGTTTTGCTAGCATTTAGCATCAATTTGCAACGGATGAGGGGTGACATTTACAGGTGGGCCGAAATATCCAACAACAGGTGGAGTTGGTGGAAATTGGGGCAAATTTGGAAGGTTGGAATTAGGCTCAACCCTTTCTGGGTTTATTGAGGAGAGGCCAAGGTTAATTTGGTGGAATTTTCTGAGCAGTCTAAGGGCCTCAAAAAGGGTCTTCTTTCTAGCCAGCAGTGCAGATTTACAGGGCAGCGCAGAGCAAGAGGAGGAGACACTTTCCAACATTTGGGCACCTTGTTATCTCACTTGGGGTTTGTCTTGCTTGCCTTTGGCAAGTCCAGGTGCACTTGTTCATACCCATCGTACTCCTACCATTTCACTTAATAAAATGGCTCAACTTCTTTGGAGTAAAACGTGGATGTGCTGATATTTCTGTATGTTTTTGGTTTCTGGTTGCATGTGAACATTTTATAGCTGTTATCACTTGAAATTTCTAGTAGGAATACTGCATATCTAGTCATCAGGTTGTAGATCTACAGGTTTGGAGAGTGTTTGCCTTGCTAGACTTGTATTTTCAGCCACCTCTATCCAATCCTACAAGCTCACAGGTAAGTACATTTCATAAAGATTTGGTTGTTTAAGCTCTACATTGAATTTATAGCTATATTTTTTTATTTTAGAGTTGAGTTATTGCATTTTCCAGCGGTTTCTTTTGTTGGATGTAAATCTGGAAATTTCTGGGCATATTAGCATAATCGAGATTTCTGAAGATTAATTTCCAGCCATCACCCTCTAGACCCTTACACCTTTAGGTGACTCCCAAGGGGTGTTTTTACATAAGTCACATGGTTCGGGCTCGAGTTTGGGCTTGACAATGATTAGTTTTGGTTTGAGTTGAATTTTTTGATGAGGTTAGGATGAGGTTTGCCATTAGGTTCGTCTATATACATTATATATATATATATATATATATACATGGATTAAATTTAAAATGAATTATAGGATAAAATAGTAAGAAATCGACATTAATTTACATCAAAAAGACTATCATGGACATGGAAATTGCAAGGATAAATTACAAGCTTGTGTTGGGACATGAGGTTATGAGTTTTGATCTATGGACTTGGTTAATGGTTATGATCATTGATACGGTTCATTGAACCTCAATTTTTTTAAGGTTCGCCAAAATTCGAACCTCAAGGTTAAAGTTCGACGAACCTTGTGATATAGGTTTTAACACTGTAGGTGGGCCTAAACATAGAAGATTGCTTGTTGCCCCTGCAATTTAATGCAGACTTAGCAGCCTGTCCTGTTGCACTCAATTTGTTAAAATTCCAAGGAGGCAGAAGTTCCAATTTTTTCAACATGATCGGGTGATCTATCAACAGTTTATATGTCATTGTAAACCCATTATGCAATATTATATAAAGTAAATGATCTTAGTGACCTTGAATATATGTAACAACCGAGGTAAATCTATCATTTTGATGACGAATTTCATCCTAGGAGGTTTTTTAACCTCGCTGATTACCTGTGTTTCTAGACATGGCTAATCATAAGATTTTTTTCCCCTCCAGCTTAAACCCCAAAGCTAGGGTGAAATTTATTGTCGAAATTTTAGGTGCGTCCAAGTGTTTTTAGTCAAGTTTGATGTAAAAGTGATTTGGGAATAATTTAAGCTAGTTGGCTTAATTATTTTATTACAAATCACTTGGTCTACTAGATCATATAGTGTTGAAGATGGGTTATGTGTCTTGAGGGTCTAAGCCAAATGTGTATTCCCTCTTTGAGGGGTGTAAATGTAAAAACTTATGTACTAGAGGGTGGAAAAATAATTAAATCTCCTCATGTGTAAATTAATTAAATTTTCTGGCAAAACAAAATTAAATCTTAAGCCAGAATATTAATTAATAGAGTTAAAATTAAATTGTCGCAGGAAAAATAATTCTCCAAGTGGAAAAATTGTGGGTCCTAAAGGAATCAATTTGTAAAAGTTCTCCACCAAGGGAATATTGTATATTTCAGGAAAATTTGGACCCTTGGACCTTAGTGGTTAAGTCAAAGTCAAATTTTGAGAAAATTAGCTCAAAATTTTGAGTAAAGTCAAATTTTGAGTAAATTAGCTAATAAAAATGGAATTAAATGATAAATTCGAAAATTCTTCAAAAATAAAAAATCAAGGGCCAAGATTAAAAGATCTTGAAGTGTTTATCAACGACCAAGATTATTTTGACAAGGATCAAAGAAACTAGTCGTTATTTTTCCACTTGGATGATAAATCTATAAATTAGAGTCATTTGAGTCTCTAGCATCTTGATCTCTAACTAGAATATTGTTGCTGAAGCATTTTTGTAAACTATTGTCCCGTTGGGAACTATTTTTCTGCTATAATAAAAGACTTTGGGGTGCAACTCTAGTTGTTCCTGTTCGTTGATTCAATGATTTGTGGTATGTATTAACTACGAGCTTCCTATGTTGTGATTTATGTGATTATTTTCAAATAATATATAGTGTTTGTAGGTACTCAATCCTTGGTCTCCAAGTTCATGGAGTGTGGGCAAGGATCATTTTGCTTGGATCCTTAGTTTTTATATAGTGGATTAAATCTTCACTAAGCCTATAGTGAGCATAAATTTTCTGAAGCATTTTTAGCCATTCATCAAAGGAAAAATAGTGCCAATTTTTTTTATCTCTCAAAATCAATTTGAAACCCTTGTGTAATTTGTAAAATAATTTTGTAATTTAAATTGTAAATTATTTTTCTAACTTGGGTTGGGGTTTTTAGATTTATTTTGTATATATTTGGGGTTTGGGTGTTGTATTTTTTTTTGTAGGTTGGATCAAGGGATCAAGTGAAGGAAGAGCTAGATTTAGGCCCTTGATGGTAAGATCAAGCTGCTTGAAACTTTTGCAGGGCTATTCACTGAAGATTTCATGGCAAAATTTAGATTCGAGGATTTTTTTTTCAAAACAAGGGTTTTCATTTTTTGGACCTAGATCTGACCTCTGTATTCCTTGGTTCAACCCAGTGATCCCTCGCGTTAGCATTGGGTCAAAGGCCTCCTCCTTCTCCCTCCTTCCCTGCGCAAATGGTTTTAACCCTTCTTAGTGCTAGCCGTATCCTTTTGGGGCCTCGACCTCACTTTGGAGGGCTTGATGGCTTCCCTTGAGGGATTTCCGTGGCCTTTTGAGGCCCAAAACCCTGAACGCCCTCCCTTTTGAGCCTCGATTACCCCTGCATCAAGCCTTTGAGGCTCTTTCTCCCCAACGCTGCCTCTTTCTGGCCTCCTCTTGCCTTTTCTGCCCCCGTATATCAGTCTAGCCCCCTTATCCCCAAACGCTAGCCTTCTTTGGCCTAGCATTGGCTTTTCTTGGCCCCTTTTGCCCTAATATGCCTTAAAGCCCTCCTCTGATTTTTTCAACATTGAATACTTGGTGGTTTTGCAGGTTTGAAGCTCAAAAATTCTATTTTTCAGGTGGCAACTTGATCCCAAAGTTTCAACAAATTTTGACCGAGGGATCTTCAAGGCCTTGGGCCCTAGGGTTTGACCTCTAAACCCTAGTTTTATCTCTGTTTTATTACAACAGTCAAATCAGTAATAATTAAGCCCTAAAATCACATTTTTAATGGTCAAAATCACACAAAATTGTAAAATCTAAATTTTCATAAGTTTTGGCCACTTGGGCATCTTAGATATAGCCTAGATCTGATTTTATGCTTGATGGAATTTACTACATAACTAAGAATTTGAGACCTAAAATTTCTGAAGCATATACTCAATATTGGTAATTTTTTTTGAATTTTTAGGTTCCGACAAAATTTTACTATTTTTGGGCATTTTGGGTATTGTCTTTAGTATCATTATCTTGTTGATCTGTGGTTATTTACTGCCGTAATTAATAAATCAAATCTGAAATATCACTGAATACATCATCATAAACTGGGTTCAATGAGTTAATTTTCATTTGTTGGTCATTAGAAAATTTTATGTTTCATGTGCTGGGTAAATTTCACGATTTGAAGTGGTTTCCTTATTGCTGTCATAACATTAACAAAGTTTGAAATTTCTAAAGTGTTATTGCTGATCTAAATTGTCATAAATCTGAAATTGGCTTATCTGATCTTGGTCTCAAAGGTTGTCTAACTTTGTGTGAACATTTTTGAATCTAACACATCAGAAACCCCTATTGCAATATCTGGTTTACTATCTCCTACTTGTTCTTTACATTAACAAGTTATGTAATAACATAATCATTGAAGAAAACACAATTACAACCTTCACAAATATATAGATCAATAACTGAAATAAACTGAGACAACACAAGGGACACCGCTATTTTTGGACAATCGTCCCCGGAAAAACCCAATGCGGGAAAACCAATGCAACAGATATGGGGGTTTTATTATTATGCAATTTTCTGAATACAACTAGGGTTCCCGAAATGGCTCACCCTCCAGAGATTATCCTTCGCAGAAGTACCTCTCTTCGAAGCTAGATATTTTGGCTAATCAACAACTGGATGATTGGCCCCACAATAACTTCGACTGTTCCTTAGCTGGACGACGAAAGCTGCTCCAAGCTATCTTCTAGAACTGTGTCACCTTCCTATGCTCTGCGTTAGCTGATCAACTCCCAGTTTGGCCCACGAAATCACCTCAGTGCAACCTCTTCAACCCAGCGTCAGCTCTGCAGCGCTCCGCGTAGCCTGTGTCAGTGTCTGCGGCTTCTACGTCAACCTCTTAGCCCTCTGCATCCTCTGCGCTGGCCTCTTCATCCTATGCGTCAACCTTTGCTGCCTCTGCGTTAGCCTTCCTAGGCTCTGTGCTGTCACTTTGTCACTTTCTTTGCCTCTTTGATATGTATTCTCGGCCTTTGGCTGAACTGCCCCTCGCTGCAACAGATCACTAACTCGATTTCTCAGCAAACCCTGCCACAGAAAATCGAATTGATTGATCAACTTGGTGTGTCTCCAACTGACCCTCAAGCCTCCTCTTATACTTTTCCTGTTGACGAATCAATGGCCGTGATTAAGTCCCTAATCAATAGTTAAGATTAGATCTGGCTTGATCCTCGTTATTTAGAACTTTCTCACCCATATTATATTAATACACATTAATATTTTAATTTTCCTAACTTTAGACTTAGTGTCTCATTAAAAGTATTAATTATTTTAATATCTCTCCATCCGGGTGGAATTCCCCCAAACGATCTCTGGGTCTTGGAGATCTCATGTGCCTTAGCCTCTCCACCTATTTTCATGGCTAGAGCACATCTGATGCTACCAAAAATCAACACTTTGCACTCAAAATCTAAAGTTAATGTTGTTGATGAATAGAGTTAACCTGAGCATCTAAGTTTAATATCTTGTGTTGATAATCATTGGTGGATAAGAATATTTACTTAAGCATTTTATGGATTGACCTATAGTTGAATTTTGCACTTGTATCCGATAGCATCTATCTTGTTTAAGATTGTCATCTCAATATTGTTAAGTACTCTTTTTATAAGAATATTCACACTAAATACTTAAGTAGCATAAACAATCTTAACTCAAGATAATTTCACTCACCATCCTGCATAAGCATTCTAGGATCTAGCTTGCATTAAAACTTACCTCCTAGCATAAGCTAGGTTGATAGAGATATAGGGCAACCCTTCTCATCTAGCTTGAGGGGCTTGGAAACTCTTTGGTGATTAACACAGTGACCTTGCAATCGTCAGAGCCACAGTCTCTGTAGTGCCGAAGGCACCGGGTGATAGGAGCCTAACAAAAGGTATTGTTAATCAGACCCTAGCCTGCTTCTTGTTGGCCTCCTACCCACAGCCTACCTTGGAGCCCAGCGTCAAAATAGTTAAGGGGAGGTTACATTTAGTCTAGTCATATAATCTAAAACTAACCAAGATCCTTGCATCACTCATGGATCTTAGGACTTGCATTTCATATAGGTTAATCAAGCATTTAAGTAAGGGGTGTCCATCCGGCCACTTGGTTTCAATTTATAATAAGTGAGAATTGTGACTCCATTAAGGCACTGGTCACATTCCTTGAAAATCTAATCTAATCAATAAATCTTGGTCTAATTTAACCAAGTGTCTAGGCCACTCATCCATGTCTCCCAAGCAAGTGGCACTAGTCGCATTCCTTGAAAATCTAATCTAATCAATAAATCTTGTTCTAATTTAATCAAGTGTTTAGGCCACTCATCCGTGTCTCCCAGGGAAGTTGGCATCCAACTTGTCTTCCTTCACTTCATCTCATAGGGACTACCCCCCATAGCCTGCTGTTGGGAGACAACTAGAATGGAGTGGGCGGGGATCAGAGTGACAACCCCCGCCTGAGTTGTTGTCGCAAGTCCCTGTACAGTCGGGCGACAACATGTCCCATAGGATAGCAAGTTGTTTTCACTCATAACTCTCAAAACCGTGCATCTAAACAGAGAAATAACTCCATAATCGATTAGGATAAATTCGATAGACCAAAATCCATATGTTACTGTTAATTTTGGGTATGTTCTATGCTTAGAGCAATTTATTTCAATTTTCACAGTTAGCTCCATATCTTTTCCAGATTAGCAATCACATCAACATTAAGGTAAACTGCAGATAGAACATAAAGATAAATCGCAGAAGACAAGCCAAGACAAGAGGACACAAGATGTGGCGCTAGCTAGGGACAAACCCCAATGTGGGGAAACCCTTGATCAATTCTTCTTATATGTTCTTCAATAGTTCTAGCAGAGAGAGAGAGAGAGAGGGAGAGAGAGAGAGAGAGAGAGAGATAGTACGTTTACAACAGAAGTCAACCACTTTGACTTATCTAGATAAGAGCATAGATCATCTCTAAGAAGATGATACATGAGATTAGTTGAAGACATGCTGCTTCAACTAATTCTCCAAGGTGACTCCTTCACCTATCGTTGTGCTACATTTCGTCATCATGCTGCACCTCACTGCGCTGCACCATGCTGCACCCATCATCCCTATGCTGCATCTCATCACGCTTCATTAATCATGACTGTACCCATCACTGTACTGCATTATGTGCCATTGCTGCACCATGTTGCCATCCTGACCTATGTGTTGGCTGCACCTTGCTTGCTTGTTGCCCCTAGTATGCTTGTTGTCCTTAGCATGGTTGTTGTTGCATGCTAGTTGTTTCTTGCATGCTAGCTGTAACATTGCATGCTTGGTGTATTTGCTGCTAAGTACCATACAACTGTCCCAATGTTAGTTTGTTGTCCCTTGCATGCTGCTTTCCTTCGGAGACAGATGCTCCGGCTGTTTCGACAGTTCCAGGCAATTCTGGCAATTCCGACTGTTCCCGACAATTCTAGCAATTTCAGTTGTTCTTGACAGTCCCGACAGTTTCGGCTTTTTCGACAGTTCCGGCAGTTTCGACATTTCCACCATTTCCGGCTTTTCTAGCAGTTCCGGCTTTTCCGGCTTTTCTGGCAGTTCTGACAGTTCCGTCTTTTCCCGCAGTTCCAGTTTTTTTCCCTCTGGATCAGGGCAACGTTATTCCTTAGGATCTCTCCTCCTACTAAAACCCAAAGACAAGTAGAGAGAGGAAGAGATCCCAAGTGTGTTGAAATGACTTGAAGGCCACCTCTATTTATATGAAAACGTTGAGCACATGTGGGGCTTATTTGGTTGCTGGCCGACCTTGACGAATTGTCTTATAACGCAAATAAATTCATAACTCCATGAATACTTATCAGAATCAGATGATCTTTAGATCAATCCTACACCTCTCGATGAGAGGGATTCAAGAAAAATATCAGTTGCCATAAATAAGATGACCCACATGGAGTTTGGCCCTAGTTGCCAATTT
Organism: Pinus taeda; assembly: GCA_000404065.3. Lineage (NCBI taxonomy): Eukaryota > Viridiplantae > Streptophyta > Pinopsida > Pinales > Pinaceae > Pinus > Pinus taeda. The sequence continues at coordinate 20,540 of APFE030307827.1, read as the reverse complement.
TAACACTCTCTCTCAACTAGGGAGAACTCCATCCATTGATCCATATATCCGACTATACTATCTCTGCCATCAGCGCCCTGCATTGCTCTGCTTTGCTTTGATCTGCTGAGCTCTACTCGGCTCTGTTGAACCGTGAAGAAGAAGAATTGATCGAGAATGTCTCATACCATTCTCTATTGACCCGAAGTTAGTTTCATCTGAAGAGAGTGTGTCACATCACTCTTATTGACCCGAAAGTCAGTTTTATTGATCCTAGATCAATATCACAAGAGAGTGTCTCAAACCACTCATATTGATCCCAGATCAGTGTCATAAGAGAGTGTCTCAAACCACTCATACTTATCCCAGATCAGTTTCATTGATCCTAGATCAATGTCACAAGAGAGTGTCTCAAACCACTCATACTGATCCCAGATCAGTTTCATTGATCCCAGATCAATGGAGGTTATCCTAGCATAGGGAGTACGGTAGATAAAGTGATGCGTCCATTGATAGTACAACTATGGTCCTTATCCTCATTTCCCTGCTCATTGATCAGATGAGAGGTACTTCCCATGAGTCCCAGACTGCATGGGTAGGATGCCTTGATAGGAGAACTAATCATCCTGTCCACAGGAGAACGAATCATCCTGTCAGTGGATGCCATGGAGAACAAATCATCCTAGCCCACAGGAGAACTAATCATCCTGTTTCACAGTCGCCACAGAGAACAAATCATCCTGGCCCACATGAGAACTAATCATCGTGGCCCATAGTCACCATGGAGAACAAATCATCCTGGCCCATAGGAGAACTAATCATCCTGTTCCATAGTTGCCACGGGAGAACTAATCATCCCGGCCCACAGGAGAACTAATCATCCTGTTCCACAGTTGCCACGGGAGAACTAATCATCCCAGCCCATAGAAGAACTAATCATCTTGTTCATAGCACACCACTAGGGGAGGGTGAGTTGCCTTGTGGTCGTATGTTGCTCCAGTAAGTACCCCAAGCCCCCCAGAGCTCAATGCATGCAACATGCAGGACCCTTATAAGGTCTCTCAACGACTCCAAGTCGTTCGGGAAAGTCACAAATTTGACCTTTCTCCGGGGCTTTGACAAAATGTCTGCGACCTGTACATCAGTCTCAATGCGATGGAGCCTCCTCGCTCATCGAATTACCATATCGCAAATAAGGCAGTACATGATGTCTATCTGTTGGAGCAATCATCGAATATGGGATTCCTCAATAATCGAATCCCCCCTCTGGCTGTCACAGAGAATCACAGTGGTATTCATCATGTGTACAAACAACTCACTTAAGAGCTTCTGCAGCCATGCAGCTTCACACGTGATCATACTCGTAGCTATGTATTCGGTCTCGGCGGTGCTTATAGCAACCGACTTCTGCTTCCTGCTCATCCATGATATCAAAGCAGAATCCAAAGAGAACCAGCACTGAGAAGTGCTCTAGTGATCCTCCACACTGCCTGCCCAGTCAACATTCGAATATCATGTAGTTTCATTTTTCCGGCAGTGTATCTTAATCCATGACAGATTGTGCCCCGAAGATATCTTAGAAGATTCTTGGCACCAATCCAGTGAGGCTCAACCAAATATGAGCTCACCATGCTAACTGCAAAACATATGTCCGGGTGGAAGTTCATCAAGAACATCAACGCGAATGAGTTTATGAAACTCAGAGGCATTTCCCAAATCTGGTCCGACATCACTACCATATAACTTTGGAAAGTTAAGATCCTCGAGGTAGTCATAGGCTTGCAATTTATCATTCCACATCTGGAATCCAACTCCCTCTTACTTCTGCAAATGAGAGGGTTTGCACTTGTCAGAAATAGGTCGTCCTCATAAGGTGCCAGTTTGAGAGGTCTATCATCCACAACCTTCGGGTAATGGTTTGGATCGGTTTCAATCCTAGTGAATCTCAGCTTCATCAGACAACGATCAATCCGCTCATACTACGCCCAGGGTGTTTTGCTTCAAGCCATAAAGGGGTTTCTTCCACCTGTATACATGAGATTCCCGATCATAAATCTCAAACTCCTCAGGTTGTTCCAACCCTATGGACCTGCTGCATGAGGGGAATGGTCCCCTTATAAGATTTTCCTTAGGTAAATCTTAGACACGTACCTTCATGCTCTACTTGAATTCAAACATCCCTATGACCATTTGACTCACATCAGGTAGGGCCCCATAGGTAGACCTCTGGTGTTATAGATGCGATATGTCAATTGACATGATCCCCAATGCCATCCTGCAACTTGATACAAATTGCCAACCCTAAACCCATGAGAAAAAGCATCTTTGAAAATTATATTTTTTAACACGTACCTTTCCATCGATGAATGCCACCCTGAAACCTTTGACTTCCATTTTCGAGATGGACACTAGGTTCTTCTTGCGGTCAGGTACATAAAAGAGATTCTACAAATGAATCGAGTTACCCTTATTCAATTGAGAGTTAACATTCCCTACACCCTTTCTGGGATAGGTGGCATCGACTCCAAGTATAATCCCACGATTGTTTCCATCTCTACCAAATTAGAGAGTGCACCCATTTAGCTGATGAAGTACCTTGAAGCACTACAATCTATAGGCTAGATTCCCAAAGAATCTGAAGGAGAGGGCCAATACAAGATAACGCTTCTTTATCTTATCAGAAACAACATTTGATTCTTGATACCTGGGGTTCCTTGCTTTCTATGAAGAGTCGGCCATTTCCTTGATGACCTGCATTACCTGTCGTTCCTTTGATCATTGAAGATGTCCCTGGAATGATTGTTATCATTATCAAGTGATGTGTCCCTGCCATTTGGACACTCCTTTGCATAATGGCAGAACGAGTTATTTGCCTTTCCTTCCACCCTGAGATTCGGACTTCCAAGGAAGTGATCTTTAGGTAGGCCATATTCCGCTGCGCCATTCTGATAATATTCTCTGCTTTGACTTCACCCTTGGTGAATTTGAAGAGGGATGAGGAATCCACTGATCCTTTTGTACTTTCCCAATTGTCTTCAGTGATCGCTCTTTCACTCTTGCTTGGGCATTGTCTTCACCTCAGCTTCGATACCATGTTAATTTTAGGTATGCTCTATGCTTAGAGCAATTTATTTCAATTTTCACAGTTAGCTCCATATCTTTTTCAAATTAGCAATCACATCAGCATTAAAATAAACTGCAAATAGAACATAAACATCAATCGCAGAAGAAAAGCCAAGACAAGAGGACACAAGATGTGGCGTTAGCCAGGGACAAACCCCAAGGTGGGGAAACCCTTGATCAATTCTTCTTATATGTTCTTCAATAGTTCAGCAGAGAGAGAGAGAGAGATAGTACGTTTACAACAGATCACACTTTACTTATCTAGTAAGAGCATTGATCTTCTCTAAGAAGATGATACGAGATCAGTTTAAGACATGCTGCTTCCTATTCTTCCAAGTGACTCCTCACCTATTGTTGTGCTGCATTTTGTCACATTGCTGCACCTCACGTGCGCACCATCATTCACTAGCTGCATCTCATCACGCTTCATTAATCATGACTGTACCCATCACTATACTGCATTATGTGCCATTGCTGCACCATGTTGCCATCCTGACCTATGTGTTGGCTGCACCTTGCTTGCTTGTTGTCCCTAGTGTGCTTGTTGTCCTTACCATGCTTGTTGTTGCATGCTAGTTGTCCCTTGCATGCTAGCTGTAACATTGCATGCTTGGTGTATTTGCTGCTAAGTACAATACAACTGTCCCAATGTTAGTTAGTTGTCCCTTGCATGCTGCTTTCCTTCGGAGACAGATGCTGCGGCTGTTTCGACAGTTCCAGGCAGTTCCGGCAATTCTGGCTGTTCTCGATAGTTCCAACAGTTTCGGTTGTTTCCGACAGTTCTGACAGTCCAAATAGTTCCAGCAGTTCTGGCATTTCTGGCTTTTCCGACATTTCCGACATTTTTGGCTTTTCCGGCAGTTCCGACATTTCCGGCTTTTTTGGCAGTTCCAGCTTTTCTGGCTTTTCCGGCAGTTCCGGCTTTTTCGGCAATTCTGTCTTTTCCGGAAGTTCCGACTTTTTGCCCTTTGGATCAGGGCAACGTTATTCCTTAGGATCTCTCCTCCTACTAAAACCCAAAGACAAGTAGAGAGAGGAAGAGATCCCAAGTGTGTTGAAATGACTTGAAGGCCACCTCTATTTATACTAAAACGTTGAGTACATGTGGGGTTTATTTGGTTGCTGGCCGACCTTGACGAATTGTCTTATAACGCAAATAAATTCATAACTCCATGAATAAATACTTATTGGGAATCGGATGATCTTTAGATCAATCCTACACCTCTCGATGAGAGGGATCCAAGAAAAATATCAGCTGCCATAAATAAGATGACCCACATGGAGTTTGGCCCTAGTTGCCAATTTTAACAGTTACACTACATATCTTGAGTGATTTGACTACTAATAGTTTGCTGTTAAAAATATGCGCTATTTTATCACTGTTTTATCAATAGGACGACAAGCCAATCTAGAACACCTTCACCCCATTGATTTCATATAAGGCACTAATCACATATTGGAGTGTTGGGAGATATTTAGGGAACCCTCCCTTGGTTGTTTAGGAGGTGTTGGGCCTAAATAGGGAGGGCTTTGGCCGAGGTGACGATGGGTCCCTGCCCTATTTGTGCCAATCTAGCAAGACTGCCAGGACCTTAACAACCCTGCTAGAAAAGTTGGTAACAAGGCACTTAGCTCCCAACTCTTTTTCCTTTTTTTTGTTTTCTTTAATTTAAAACATAACTCAACCAAAATTTGATTTTTGGCCCCTTAAAAAATTTCCTCTTCAATAATGTAGTTGTATTGTACAACATATTTTCTTCGGCCTCCCTTAAAAAGGTTTTCCCTTTGTACGATTGTAGCTTAACGGAGCCTTGACAATCCTATATGAACTTGGCACCTGTGATTTAGAGATCGGTACCTCAGAGTTTACGCCTAGATACCATGTTAAAATTCCTACAAATCTAGTATTCGACACTTATTTCTAACAGATTATAGATCTACTAATTAATTACACAATTAGGTTCATTAACACAATAAATTCATTGGAATAAAAATATATCAATCTCAATCACAAAATAAATGACAACATATTCTACCCAATCACAGTTCTTCATTAAACTTCTGAACTTACTTGGGCTCCCTTCTTGGGAAAATGGTCCATCTGAAGAAATGCATGCAATTGGATCTAATCCAGTTGATCAAGCCCTCCTTGGCTGATCCAAATCTCCTTGTTTCCCCCTTCCTTAGACTCAACACACTCATTGAGATGCCTCTCTCAATCTTGTGCTGCTATACGGTGTATCTTCTCCGTCTCCTTAGCCTTGCTTTTATAACTTTACATTGAGCTAAATCCCTAACCCTGCTATCCAAAGTGATTGATGGGTGATATTAGATTTCAACTCACTTGAGATCAAGTGATGAGATTAAAACATAATCTCTAAAATAATTTACTTTTCTTAAGTTTACTTTAGCTCAATAAGCCAAGATAATAATTAGGTGCGTTTTATAAGTCTAACTTATGCTAAGTTACAAATGCAACTTGTTGACACTAGAACAAGTGTTCTAAGGAGATCTTAGGTGACTTTTGCACACTTAGACACTTAGGTCTTTGTAGAAGTACCTGCTTGAGCTATAAACATCACCATAGTTGCTACTCTTACGAGGGTCACAACTTAGATTATTTTAGTCCAGTCATTTAAATATTGCTTACTAACTAAATTAAAATAGGCTAAGCATTGCACCTTATCTTTAAGCGTTGGTGCCCTTTTCACACATTTGGCCCTAGGATGGTGGGTGTAAGACCTCGATAACCACGATACTCATGGTGAATTTTCGTGGAATATATAGGCAATGACGATGGTTGATAAGGCAATGTGAGCATATGTAAGTGTTAGATGACTTAGGTGGACTGCGAGGTGACTATTGTCAACAGACAACAACCACAACATTGAGGTGGTTTTGATGGTAGATGACAACCACAATTTTGAGGTAGTTGTCGATTATAGACGACAACCATAGTGGTGAGGTTGCTTGGTTTGTTATGGAAGACTTTGTTATTGACATTATTGTAACTATGCGTGCATGATTTCAAGGTTTGTTGACACTTAATTCCATGGAGAATCTTTGAGTGAATTGGTGACTAGATTAACCTTGAATTGCGGCTCTAATTAAGTCGTTATACCTAATGTAGTGCTTGTATAAATATATTTTAACTTGAATGGTCAAATTGGTTGTATCCTCAATAATAATTGTGGCCTGTGTTGGAAAATGTAACTAGTTTCGGTCTTCATAATTGTCATTGTACTCATGTCAATATGTGTATCTTATGTATCAAGCAGAAGAAGAAAAAAAAATATTATTTTCAAGCATGGGTTTCATGCCTTGTTTCATTGGTCTTCTAGGTAAAGCATGTTCTTCGTGCTTCTAGGGTTTGTCTGTTAATCAAGGTTGTCATTAATGTCAATATGGCATTGACTGAGATATCAATATTCTTGAGATGCCTAGTTCCAGATGATGATTCCATGACTCTTGGTGGTTGGTTGACTAGGATAACATCAATGAAGATGTCAAGTCACAAAGAAGTCAAACCACTAATTAAGGAAGCCCTAAGAGGTACTTGATCTAATGTTGCATGCACTTGATGATCTAGACTTTAACCCTTGATGACATATGGAGGACCACACGTGATAATGCCATACCCTTGAATGATCACATGGTTGGAAGATTAGATGGATGATCTCACTTGATGATTGGAATGACAAATTAATGGAGGCTGCACTATAACATATCACTGCACCATTATGTGATGACATGAATGATACACTCATTGTTTGACACTACCATGATGACGTGGATGTCCTACATGATCCTATGATGATGAAGAAGCCAAATAATGGAGAAGATAAACAATAGAGAAACCAAACAAAGCAACCATACTGTCCTAATCATTTTCTGCACTAAATAATTTAAGGACAGTCACATTAAAAATGATTTTTCACCATCTTAGAGGAAGAATTCTTCCATGAGACATACACCATCTTTTAGAGCATAATCTTGCCTTTCTAATGAGCTATTATGCAACCCAAAACTCCAAGCGGTTTGAAAGTTATGAATTTTTTGAAGTTAATTTTATAAATCTGGACATGGAGCCGACCTGAGCAGCCTACACAAGTCGGCCTCCAAACAGGGACATGACTCTTCGTTTAGGGATGACAAAAGTGTATATATAAGAGGTTTTTCGACCTCTCTTTTGGATCAGATTTCGGTGATCAATTCAGAGAAAAGGCACAGAAAGAAATCAGGAGGCCGAGAAGGATATAAAAGCTTATTGTTTGGGCTAATTTCATTGGTAAGCACACCTACCTGTGATCAAAGGAGCTCACATCTACTGCAACTTGGAACAGTGACCTCAAGAACAGTGATCTGAAGCTTGTAAGGATTGTTCCAAAACTCGGACCTGTGATTACAATGACCTGTAATAGCATTCTTCTCAGATCTGTGGAGGGATTCTACTAAAGCCGTACAGTGACTTACTTCCAGACAGAACTACTCACACTTGGAGATAGCTCACTCGTGATTCTTCCATCCATAACAGCTCGTTTTTGGGCTAGATCATAAGCTCAGACTTTGGGACAAAACTGTCTTCTGGAGAGCTCGGACTATACTCAAATTTTCGGATCTATATTGCAGACTTGTAGAGGTAAACTTTGGCATTTGTGGGAGTACTCTTTGTAGGCTTGAGAAGACACCTTTTTTTTGGACTTGAAAAGCAATTTGTGAGAGCACACTTTGCAGGCTTGAGAAGATACCTCCCTTGGACCTGAAGTGAACCTGTGGAAACTGTAGGGCTCAGTACAGTCACTCTTTTTTGGGGCTCATATTAAACAAGTGTGGACAGTCCTAGCTTGAAGGAGGAACCAATCTTGCGGAGGCAAATTCGGTGGTTTCTTGGTTCTTGAAGCAGTCTATTGTAGATACTTGATTGAACCAGTTTGAAGTGCTCTTGAAAGAGAGTTGATTGTGAAGACTTTTTTTTGGAGCAGTCTTAGAGTATACATCCTTGCCCTCGGAGTTGACTTTGAAGATTTGTAGAAATCCTTGGAGACCATGATGCACTGAAGTCATCATGAGGTGACCTTGGAAAAAGCATTTGGGTAAGATGAAGAGCAGTGGTGACACCTTCTAAGAGATCACGGTTGTCATTGATGATGTCAAGTGGAAGACTATAGTGAATCTGCAGATTGATATGGCACGGTGAAGAAGATTTTGGGAGCTGTGAGTTACTACCAAACATATCTTGACGAAGTATTGCAGTGGGTTGGATCCCAAGAGGTTGGAGCCTTGAAAAGACAAGGTTGTTGCCTTGGAGGATAGGGTTGGAGCCCTAGAGGATTGATGTCCTCAAGAAACCAAGTCGGAGCCTGTACCAAAGAAGGCTTGGTAACCTAGAGGTTTGCGCCTCTAAACACAAGGTCGGTGTCTTGAGAAGATAGGGTCGGTACCCTAGAGGTCGGAGCCTCATAAAAGATCAAGTTGTACAGGTTGGAGCCTGGGAGATTGAAGATTGGTGTCTTCATCTAGGGTTGGAGCCCTACACAAACATTGTACTTGATTTATTGAGATTAATACAAGTATTTATTCTCATTGTTCATTTTGTGTTCTAACTATAAGTGATCTAACTAGTAAAAGTAACAATTGAAAGAAATAATGATTCACCCCCCTCCCAGTATTTCCAACATTGTCATGTGATAAGATTTATTGTCATGAGTTAAAAGAGTCAATGTCATGTATATAAGACCCATTTGGGCAAGATGTAACTTGTAAAAGAATTATTTTGAGTCTAGAAAGTCCTTTTGAGCCTTCTAGCACAAGTCGGCCATGTCACCAAGAAATCAGCCTAAAGAAGGGTATTCAACCTTATGAAAAGGCTATAAATAGAAGCAAATTTGACCTCATTTTGCACCAATTCGATCTCATCAATCAAGGAGTTCGATCAAAATATGGGAACATCAAAGAAGCTAGAGAAAAGGCCAAGGAAGCAAGGAGAAGTCAAGAAGAAGAAGGATAGTTTGTTTTTGGGCTTTATTCTCTCACACGTGTGAAGAAACTAGGGTTTTTGCAGCTACTATAGGGGCAAAGATTGCAGGTTGACGTTGGGGGCTGAAGTTGAAGCTGGAAGCTTGTTGAAGCAGGATTGACCCTTGTTGACTTGGTTGATTTTTGACCTAATTGGAAGGGCTGACTTGGTGCTTGGAGGAGGACTTGGTCTAGGGTTTTCGGTCTTGGTTTTCTCATTTGAAGCCTATAAGAAGAGAAGAGATTCTTTCTGGGTTTTCCCCTTGGAGGGGTTTTGCACTAGCTTGGAGCTTAATACTTGTGTCCATTGTTTCCATTGTTTTTGCTCTTGCTAATTGTTTGATGATAAGATCTAATAAAGAAATACAAGAAGATAAATAATGTTCACAAGCAATTATTAATGTTAATTAGAAATTGAATTAATAGTTTCCCTATTGCATTCTCCAACATGGTATCAGAGCTAAGGTGAACAAGAGAAGGCAACTCAAAGATCACCTTGAAGGGTTTAATTGTTAAAGGAATCTTTTGCAGAAGGACACAAAGAAGAAGAAGACCTATTGATCTAGAAGGAGGGTTACTTCATCAAGTTTTCATCAAAGATCTCTTTGAAGAAAGGAAGAATAAAGCTCTTGTTGAAGGCTCTTTATTGCACTTCATCATCTTGAAGAAAATGAAGCATCAAGGAATCTTTTGATCATCTTTCACTCTTTGAAGTTGTTCAAAGACACCATTATTCAAGGCATCCTAGAAGTCATCATTCTAGGGCATCTTTGCAGTCTCTTTGGAGGTCTTGAAAACACCAAGATAGTTAGAGACATCATAAAAAAGGACTCTTGGTTGACAAGTAAGTGTCATATGGCTATATTTTGCAAGGAAAGCAACAAGCTCATTGGATCAACAAACTTCCTTGCATGGAAGAAGAGGATTGACTTGGTCCTCATAGAAAATGAAGTCATGGAATATGTCCTTGGTGATGTAGCTCTACCATACAAAGAGAAGACTCGAGAGTTAGCAAAATACAAGAAGGGAGAAGTAAGGGCACAAAGAATCGTTGTTGAATCTATAAAAGATCATTTTGTTCCCTTTGTTGCTGATTTAAAGACATCCAAGGCTATGTATGATAAGTTGGTAAAGTTGTACTCTATAAGTACATCAGGTCAAAATATTTCCTTGAGGAATTAACTATATAGAATAAGGAAGTCAAAGGATGAAGACATGGCCACTTATCTCATGTAGATCTCACAAATAAGGGATCAATTGCAAGGGCTTGGGGAAATTGTTTCCGACTCTGAAATGACCATTTGTGTATTAAATGCTTTGCCACCTGATTGGAACAATTTTGCAACTAGTATCTACTCTAAGAAGGATACTACACCATGTGATGTGTTATGGGCTCAATGTATCTTGGAAGAATCCAAGATCAAGGCAAAGGATGACACCGAATCAAATGAAAGGTCTTAAGCCTTTATTACAAGGTCCAAGAAGTTGAAGAAATGAAAGTTTGGAAGATCCAAGAAAAAGACAGATATGTCCAAGATTCAATGCTTTGGATGCAATGGGTATGGTCACTTTAAGAGAGATTGTCCAAACAAGAAAGATAACAAAAGAAAGGAAAGAAGTGAAGCTCACATAGCTGAAGACAAGGGAGAACCTCAGAAGAAGCCGAAAGGAGAAGATCCCAAAGATCTTTACTATTGAAGGAGGCTCCATCTACATCAGGTTCTTTATGAAATTTGTCTTTCTTTTATTAAGTAGAAAGTAGAGTAGGATGCATTGGTACATTCTCTAGAAGAAGTCTTGATTTTTTAAAAGCATGGCTTCATAGATAGTAGAGAAATTATAATCTACTTGATTAATTGCTGTGGGAAAGATGATATAGCTTAAAAGAATGAGAAAGTTGGAACCATATTACATATTATTGTTCATCCAAGCATTTTCTAATGTCATGATAGAGGTAGTCATTTTGCAAAGAGGGATCATCAAGATCCTATAAGAACCATCATTTTTGAAGGTTCTTGGAAATAGCATTATGACTTGACTAGTATATATTCCATCTAGAATGGAAATGATGCTTCTAAAGGATGAAGGGATGTAGATGGCAAAGTTCCACCAAGTCTCCAGGACGGGGAGACGCGGGTGCGGGGAGACGCACAAAGGGGACGTGTGGGAGAACCCTGAAATTTTAGGGAAATTTAGGGGAGATGGGGGGACGTCGAGGTATATATAATATAATTTTTAATTATATATATTAATATATTGTAATAATTTTGAATTTTCATGTTCATATTCATTGTTCAATAATGCTAATTCATCAAGATTCAATATACCATAAGATTCAATAATAAAATTCAATATGAAATATTCAAATACAATGTACATTGATCCATATCATTCATCATTCATCAATCATCATTCTATAATTTACATTGAATCATTGATTTAAAAATTAAATTGAAAATTCTGAATTCATCATTCATCATTCTAGTCTTCTAGATTCCAAATTGAACACTAAATTAAAATTTTCAATTTATATAACTCAAAGTTTCAAACTCAAAAATAGTTAAGAGTGAAGAGTCAGTCATCAATATCTAGTGTCACAACTCAAATGTTAAAACTTAAAAGTAAAAATGGAAAATGAACACTGAAAATAAAATCAACTTCAAGGACTCAATCTCAATGATTAGTCCTCTACATCCATCTGCTGCATGAAGTCATCAGGAACATCAATGGGAATGTCATTATCTGAGTCAGAGTCACTCTCTTGAGTAACCAATGGAACTCCAACCAAACCATGCTGCAACTCATCTGGTCCATCCTCATCATCTATCTGTGCGCTATCCTCTGGATCCACATCCCATCGTGTTGCTGGTCCCCTTCGATACTCTGGTGTCTTCCTATGTGCAAGATGTAGAGAACTATGCACTGCAACTAGCTTCTCTGCTCTCCTAGAGGAAAGTCTATTCCTCTTGATAGAGTGGATGAAGCTATATGTGGACCAATTCCTCTCTACTGCAGAGGAACTAGCAATCTGAGACAATAAGCGAATAGTAAGATGTTGGATCTCTGGAGCCTCATCACCATGCATGGTCCACCAACCAATGGGGCCAGTCTGGCCTAAATCATTGCGATCTTCCCTTGCATCCGGCTTGTTGAAGGGACCACTGAGACTTGCAAATTACATCCACTGTCTCCTAATGGATCTCCCTTCTTCTGAACTATACATCTTTGTAATCGCTGCTCGAAATCCCTTTTTGACCTCTGGATCTTCAATGGGAAGAATTCTACCACTTTTTGCCACATACCATTTTGGGTTGAGTGCATATGCCGCCATGTGCAAAGGTGTATTCATTCGATCCCACCTACGCTGAATAATGGGTCGAATCTGAGTCGTATAGAACTCTAAGGAAAGATCTTTCTCACGAATGGCCACCCTTACTTGATCCAACATACTATCAAAACTTCAAAAGTCTCATAGATTTCTCCAAGAGTAGGAGAATCTGTGTCAGTGTAGCGAATGACCTCAACTACAGGACGTAAGAGTGACACCAAATAACCACAATCTGTCCACCAATCATTATCCAATATCTAAATCCTGATTTTCTTCCCTTCCTCTGTCTTGCTTTCTACCTATCTGTTCCAATTTGGAGTCACAACCATGGCCTGCAATGCTGACTGCACCTCCAACATCCTCTCTAATAAAAGAAAATAACTAGCATATCTGGTATCGGTAGGCTTGAGGAATTCCTTCCTCGCATGAGACTTGTACATGGCTAAGGAGGTGTGGTGATTGCAAATAAACATTTGCACATTTCTTGCAGCTGTCACCAAGTTAGATACCCACTCAATTTTGCCAATGTCTTTCAATGCATTATTGAGTGCATGCACACAAGAAGGGGTCCAGAAAATATGTCTGTATTTACTCTGAATCATTAATCCTGCTGATCTACACACTGCTGCTGCATCTGTCACAACCTGTACAACATTTGTAGAGCCAAACTCTTCTATAGCATCACGAAGAAGCTCAAATTGGAAAGCTGCATCTTTGCGCTTTCCAGAACAATCAATAGCTCTAAGAAAGAAAGGCCCCTCTCGGCAAGTGACTATGATGTTGATAAGTGGACGTTTGACAATGTCTGTCCACCCATCCATAACAATAGAACAACCTTCCCTCACCCATGTCTGCCTCAAAGTTTCCTTTTGCACATTAATATTGGCCACTTGCCTTTCTAATATCACTGTCCTCAACTTATGTTCACCTGGGGGCACATATGAGGGTCCTGTTGTTGCAATTGCCTTGACCATCTCCTTGTAGTAAGGATAACGACTAACATGGAAAGGAATTCCGTTGCCAAAAAGAAATTTGCCAATGGCATCATCTGTATCATCACGGTTCAACTTACTGTACATCCCTGCAAGAGTTGGTCCCATTGGACAAGAGCGGGAATCCTTAGTCCCAATATGAGATGGTGGAGGCATATCTTTCTTTGATTTTCTTCTTGAGCTTGTGGCTTCATTAAAATTTTCTTGAGGTTGGGCCATGACATTTTTGCTTGAGAACATGCCCTTTGCATCTGCTGCCATTTGCATTCTCAAAAGCTTTGATTTTTGCAGCAGTGTTAAATGTGAACATATGCTAACCCCTTTGCCACCTACACCCAAAAGATGCATCCTGAGACGACTATAACTCCCAGCCCAAGAATGGGCACAAATGTTGCATTTCCAATGGCGTGTCCCACCTCTTGTGCTTCCCGGTTTTGGTTGGGTTGAAGAGCTAGTGATTTTGGTAGCATATAGCAAAAGAGGTTTGCTTGGATTGAATGTCCCCTTTGCATATTCTGCCAATGACTTTGATGGGGTTGGAGTCGTTGAAATGACATCAGCACTAGCTGTACCACTGACATGGGTTTCATTCCTTGTTGATGGCGTTTCAGTTTGAGAATCATATTCATTTTTAGTTTGACTGTCATTGCCACTTTGGTTGCTGTCACTGATTTTGCAAATAGTTTATTTTGCAGATTTTGTATTATTTAATGCCCTGCAAGAAGGGTTTGCTTAAAAAAAAATTAAAATTTAAACGGCGAATTTAACAAACAATTTAAATTTTACAGTTCTGAGTTTAAAAAAAATAAAAATTAACAGTGAATTTGACAAACAATTGAATTTACAGTTTTGAGTTTTTTAATTTTTAATGCCATGTAAATGAGAAAACTTCAAAACTTTAACACTGAAACAGTGAAACATGAAAAAAAATTAAAAAAAATTGCAGCCAAACTCACTGTGTACAGTCTGGAGCCGCTGCGTGGATTCTGGACAGGTCCTGAGCAGTTGCGTGGTCCTGAGGGCTGGTGGACGCGGGGATGGGTAGTCGAGCTGCCAGCGGCCCAACACTCTGCAAATGCTGGACGTTTGGAACAGCGTTACACTTTACAGGCTTACAGCAAAGATGCCGGCTGCGTGGAGGGCGCTGGTAAAGCAGTAATGCTACCTGCGTGGAGGGTTTGGTAAAAGTTAAAAAAGTTTAATAATAAGATTAAATAATGCATGGTCTGAAGGCTGAATCGAATTAAAATTTAGACAAAACAAAAATTACCAACGGCAGCACGCTGTTTCAGTTTCAGTTTTGAGATCTGCTTTTGTCACAGGTCTGTATCGGTCCTTTTCCCAGGGCTGAGACTGAGGTCCAATAAGAGTATGACAACAGTTCCAAAGTGAAAATACTGCTCCAAAAAACAAACCAGAAATTATGACCAGAAAAGCCCAAGACTTGTGACCAGAGAAGCCCAACGAAACCACCTCAGAGATAGCAAAAAATCCACGAAATTACTTCACAAAATCACCTCAGAAACGAGTTTTTCTTGTTTGAATTCGGTAGTCAAATGAAGAGGCCCAACTTCAATATATTCAAGATTACGCTGAATCGTTGATATGCTGCCGCTTGCCGCCTGTGTGGAGCAAGAGGGAGGATGCCACTGCAAGTTTGCAACGTGTTACGTAACTGCTAAGTGCTAAACCTAACAGCAAGCCGTTGCGTGGAGAAGAGGGAGGATGCGCTGAAGCTTTGAGGCTCTCGTGGGCGCAGTGGGAGCAGATGGAAGAAAAAAATTCGTTGAGGTAAGTTCATAATGAATGGCGGCAGAGTGAAAACTTGAAAAGTAGAGTTAACCCTAACTTTTCAATGTTAATGTAATTTTTTTATTTGTAATTGTTAATTTAGTTTATTTTTATTTTTTATGTTTTTTAATAATTAATTTTCATTTTTTAATTTTTTTTTTTGGTTTATAAAGGGTAATTAGACAAAAATGAAGGGGGACGCCCAAAAGAACCCCATTTTCGAGGGGACGCACAGAAGAACCCCATTTTTGGGGGGGACGCCCAGAAGTACCCCTTTTGGGGAGTTGAGTCTCCAACACTGGGGAAATGCACCCCCTTGCGTCTCCCCGAGTCTCCCCAAAAGGGGGACGTGGGGAAACGCACCCCCGAGAGTCTCCCCGTCCCGGGTGAGTGGGGTGCGCGAGGTGCGTGCACCCCACCCTGGGGGACGCGTCCCCGTGGAACACTGGTAGATGGTCAAGTTGCTGTGTGAAAGACATAATGGAAGTCTTTCTACTTCTGGGAAAAGGAACCTATCTTCGACAAGTACTAGAGGCAAGCTCGTTCAAGAAAGGATGGCTAGATGATTATATGGAAGCAAATGAATGCATATTTTAAGTAACTCTTCTCTAGGGCAAGATTCATATCCAGAAATAATCTTGCAGAAAGAGTTGGATATAAGAGTGTGCTCGATAAGTCTTCCATATGGTTGCATGATGCTTGAAAGAAGAAATTTGATATGCTTTGGAATGGATGGAGATCAAGTCTCTCTCATAAGATTGCATGGCATAAATGTGACAATATTAATCAACATCAAGTATAGTCTTCGAAAGAAAGAAAGGGAGTTAACAAAGAAAACTCCAAAGAAGACGATGTAGCTTGGTAATCAAGATCTAGCCATGGGCACCCTGATTAAAATGAATGTTTGGAGAAAGGTTCTTATGGAGATGGATCACGCGAAAGGATGTTGATCCCAAAGGATTTAAATAAGAGGCCATCATGATAAGGTAAGGTTAATATTAATATTTTGATTTTGTTTACCTGGTTAACATACTATTTTGCTACCTGGAAGGATTTTAAAATACATGATGATAATTGACGCATGTTCAATTGTTGATGTTAAAACTCAATTCTAAGAACATATGGGTTGAGTGACTATTTTTGGTAATCCTTAAAGGATTGTGAACTCAAGATGTTATATCATCATCTTGGAATTGAAAGGTAGCAGTGTAAGAAGATAACTTTGCTGAAATTTGGTACTGGAGGACAGGTGGTTCCCTTAGGCTTTGATCTTTGGCCTAGGGAAAAGTGTCCAAAAGATTTTAATTTTTCTCCTAAAGTGACTTTATAATTTTTATAAAGTTAAAATCTAATTTAAAAGTGACTTTAAGTGATAAAGTTACTAAGTCTAATTTTAAAGTGACTTTTATAAAGTCAATGAAAAATTAGAAAGGAAAAGTGACTTTGGAAATAAATGACTAAGTGGGTGAATTAAAAAATAGAAAGTGAGATTTAAATGTGCATTTAATCTCAGCCATTGATCTAAATCTATTTCAGCCATTGGATTTAGAGATCACCCAAAAGTCACTTGGATCACCCAAAAGTCACTTGGAGTTATATTAAAGGAGGAAAAGGAGGAAAAGATCATTCATTCTTTCATGAGCAGATTGGGAGAAGGAGAGCAAGAGAGCAAGGGAGGTTTCTGGACAAGAAGGAGAAAGAGGCAGCAGTTTGGCACACATACCAGGCAGCTCTTCAGCAAAATCAGAACAGCAGAAAGACAAGCAGAACAGCAGCAAGAACAAGCAGAAAAAAAGCTGATTTTTTTTTGCTGAAAACTGAGAAGTTTCCAGGTGGTCTGTTGGGCTGAAAACGGATAAGTTTGCTTGCTGAAAAAAATAAATAAATAAATTTGCTGTAATTTTTGCTGAAATTTTCTTGCTGTAAAAAGACATTTTTCTGAAATAAAGAGCTCTCAAACTGGTTTTCCCCAAGAGTTGTAGGGGGTTTTTCCAGGGTCACGTTGACCAAAAATATCAGTGTTTTAATGTGTTTTAATGGCTGTTTATTACTGGTGATTTTTATTTCTGCAATCCAGCATTCTGTAAAATTTCCAGAATTTGTGTTTTCAGCAAATTTATTTTTTCCAGCTTGTTGAATGTATGGTTATGGGAAAGGGCATTTAACTACATGGGAGAAATAAGGAGAAACTGAAAACCGGGGTGGGAAAACAGAAATTTTTACATGGTATCAGAGCTTGAGTGCTGAAGGGCAGTTTGGGATAGCAAAAGAGAAAAATTACAGCTGCTGATTTTTCACTCAGAAAATTCCAGCAAGCTGATTTTTCATAAACAACAGGTTTTATCTTTACTACAGCAGTGCTATTTTTCATTTTTAGGACAGCAGGATGTCATTGGGATTGAGGGTGGAGGATAAGTTGGATGGACATACAAATTACAACGTTTGGAAGGAGAGAATGCAGAGTATCTTTGAGGAGGCAGAAGTCTGGGATATCATGGTGCATACCACACAGACCCCTGTTGTTGTGCCTACTGATGCTACTCAATTGGCTGCTTATAATAAAAAGAACAACAAGGGTAAGAGGCTGATTCTAGACGGAATCAAAGACCATTGCATTCCTCATGTGAGAGGAAAGAGCAATGCCCATGAGATGTGGACAACATTGCCCAATCTCTACCAGAGTATCAATGAGAACCGGAAAATGGTCCTGAAGGAGAAGCTGAAGAACATTAAGATGGGCAATGATAGTGCAGCTGGATATCTCACTAAGATTACTAATGTGAGAGATGAGTTGGCAGCGATTGAAGAGGCCATTCCACCCACTGAGTTGGTGCGGAATGCGGTAAATGGCCTCCCCCGTTCATGGATGAACTTTGCTGATGGAGTTTGTGCACGTGAGACCCTTCCCACATGGGAGAGGTTTTGGGATGATTGCATTCAGACAGAGATCAGGAAAGATCAGCTTGGGGCAGCCAAGCCAGTTGAGCAGGATGAGGATGTAGCACTGGTGGTAGGAGGCAAGAAATCCAAAGGGAAGAAGCATGCTTCCACAAGCAGTGGTGGGGGCAAAGGCAAAGGTAAAGGTAAACAGGTAAACACACAGAAGGACTATTCCAAAGTGAAGTGTTGGAATTGTCAAAAGATGGGACACTATGCAGTTGTGTGTCCGGAGAAGAAGAAGAAGAAGGGGAAGGACCAGAGTTTGGCAGCATCAGCAGAGATTGAGACTTTGCAGGTCGTTTTGACCGGGAGTTTGCATTCACTATGTGTGAGTCCTCTAGTGCAGGATCACCTGCCATACAGGTTCAGAGGGAGCAGGCTTTTCCCTCGATTAGCGGAGCATCTACAGGTATCTGGTATGTAGACAATGGGGCTTCACGTCATATGACAGGAGTCCGTGAGTACTTCTCGGAGCTTTCAGAGAGTGGCACTGATATTGAGGTAGTACTCGGTGATGACAGAGTTGTTAGAGCAGTCGGGGTGGGGACACTGACATTTCAGAGGGAGTCCAAACCTCCCTTGAAAGTAACAGAGGTTCTTTATGTGCCAGGGATGAGGAAGAACCTCATATCTGTCTCAGCTTTGGAGGACAGAGGATATGAGGTACTGTTCAGGGGAGGACAGCTGTTGATGTATCCCAGGGGCGCTCCAGCTGAGTCAGCTAGAGTGATAGGTGTACGCCATGCAAAGGTGTAC
Source organism: Pinus taeda (assembly GCA_000404065.3). Taxonomy (NCBI): domain Eukaryota; kingdom Viridiplantae; phylum Streptophyta; class Pinopsida; order Pinales; family Pinaceae; genus Pinus; species Pinus taeda. The sequence goes on along the minus strand of APFE030307827.1, from coordinate 1,616 downwards.
AGGTTTGCATTTCAGCCCCTTTTGGCATTGAGTAGTAGTACCGACAGCAGAGCTAGCAGTTCTGAGCAGTGTGAGATTTGGCACTGCAGGATGGGACATATGTATCATGGAGCCTTGAGGACCTTGCGGGAGATCACTACAGGTATGCCAGATTTCAGTACTGATCACTTTGTACTTGCAGAGGATGTGCTATGGGCAAGTTTGCCAAATCCCCTTTTCCCAGTAGTGACAGCAGAGCGACTGGGATACTTGATTTGATACATTCTGATTTGAGCGGTCGGATGTCTCATGTTTCCTTGAGTGGATATGAGTATTATGTTTTATTCATTGATGATCACTCCAGGAGGACCTGGATTTATTTCTTGAAGACTAAGAGTGAGGTCTTCACGCGGTTTCAGGAGTTCAGAGCTCTTGTGGAGACACAGACAGGTGGGAAGATCAAGTCCCTGAGGTCGGACAATGGAGGAGAGTATACGCTTGGAGAGTTTGTTGACTATTGTGCGGAGGCAGGCATTAGGAGGGAGTTCACTGTTCCTTACAACCCCCAGCAGAACGGGGTTGCGGAGAGGAAGAACAGATCCATCATAGGGGCTGCCAAAGCCATGTTACATGATCAGGGGTTGCCATTGTTTTTTGTGGGCAGAGGCCTGCAACACAGCTGTTTACTTGCAGAACAGGAGTCTGCATCGTGCCTTGGGGCACATGACTCCGGAGGAGGCTTTCTCTGGGAAGAAGCCTGATATTGGTCATCTTCATATCTTTGGATGCATTACATACTCCTATATACCCAAGGAGAAGAGGACCAAACTAGAGCCCACCGCAGAGAAGGGTATCTTTGTGGGCTACAGTGAGACCTCAAAGGCCTTTCGGATTTACATTCCTGCACAGAGGAGAGTTGTTGTCAGACGGGATGTGAAGTTCGAGGAGGACAGGGCCTTTAGGAGATCACGGGAGTTGGAGTATCTGGATCAGCCAGACCCTCAGCAGCAGTTGAGTCAGTCGCAGGGATCCAGTGGGCAGGGATCAGGAGGATCACGAGGTACATCTATGAGGATGTCAGGTCCATCAGTGAGGGGTGGTGCTCCGAGCAGGTCACAGGGCAGTTCACTAGGGAGTCCACTAATGGACAGTTCACACGATACCTCAGCTTCTACGGGATCAGGTGCAGGCAGGAGGACAGCAGACAGACAGTCAGGAGTTCAGGCTACTGATGGTGATGAGGAGGAGGAGTTTCATTCTCCTATGGGAGAAGCATGCTCAGGGAAGAGGAAGCCCAAGTGGCTTCAGGACACCTTGAGAGATGCCACATCTGTTGCTGAGCCGAAGAGGCCGGTCAGAGAGTGTAGACCACCTGAGAGATTTTGTAGCTATATGGTGATGGTTACCGGCATCCTTGACTCTGAGCCTTCTAGCTATGAGGAGGCAGCTAGCCAGGAGGTCTGGAGAGAGGCCATGCAGGAGGAGTATTCTTCTATCATGAAGAATGATGTTTGGGAGGTGGTGCCGAGGCCTGAGGGCAAGTCCGTTGTTACTTCCAGATGGCTTTACAAGGTAAAGCATGCTGCAGATGGCAGCATTGAGAAATTCAAAGCGAGGTTTGTGGCTAGAGGGTTCTC